>NDFZ01005238.1:56323-122395 GCA_002192655.3 Mamestra configurata
ATGGCTGATCTTTGCGTTATGCTCGTGAACGGGTGCTGCTTGTGGTGAAAGGTCGTCTTGTTAGCCATGGATTTTACTATTGTTATAACGATTATATGCTTAATGTTTAATTTTGATGGCCCTGGTTTATCACTTGTGGCGTCGAGTCACAGATCTTTTTATTAAATTCTACCCTCTGTACGTGTAAGCGGGCACACCCTTCATGTCTGGAGGCTTATTTAGTTTGATTTGATATTGTTTTTATGCTTGAGTTTGTCTGTTTATGCTGGCATAATGGAGTGTGCTAGCTTACAAGTAGCGAATTATTAAGTTTTATGTTTTTACGTGTTACCTTTGTTGTATTGTTTTCTTTGTAAGAATACTGACTACTTACATATCTTTGTATAAGTGATAGTTCTTATAACTCAACAGACAGATGTGTTGCTGGGGAGTTTGTTGCGCCACTTCTTCTTCCCAGCTAAAACACTAGGAAGTGGTGACTGGCGGGCGTTTTGGGGGACTGTCTTTATGTAGAACTTTGACGTTCAAAAAGTGCTGGCACTCAGCCTAATTTGAATAAATGACTTTTGAATTTGAATTTGAATCTATGAAATATTATAATAAAATTAATCAGGACGTTACGGCACACTCTTTACCACAAAACGTGTGAACAAGCAGAGCCTTATAATATTACATTTTATGTCCTGGTTCACCACCCCTAACTTACCTGTTGCATTCGTTTCGAGATGTACGGCTTCGGAGCGTGATATTCATGAAATAGAACGGTCTCGAGCGTCAACGTGTTCCCGGCAAAGTTTTCTATATGGCACACATTTTTTACCATAGCCGCTAAGTTGAGAAAAAGCTGTAATGTTGTAGTTCGAGAGGTTTGCTGTTTTTAGGTATAAAATTAAAGTCACATCGACACCTTGAATCGAATCCAAAACATTTGTGTCAATCAAATCATTTGGGTGTCTCATGACAAAAGACGTACCCAAAGCCGGCTCAGGAAAAAGAAGTGGCCCTGGAGAAGAAGAAAAAGAGTTTAGCGCCGAAAAGAGGTAGTGTCCAAAAGAGTATCTGTATTGACTCGGGGAAGACTTAAGCCAGTAATGGGACAAAGAAGATAATAAAGAAAATTAGTAACTTTCTGGATTTTCGCATGCAGTCTTCGTACACGAAATTCTTACGGGAACGCGAAATATCGGGATATGCTCCCGATTTTTCGCGTTAAGAATTTCGGGAAATCCTCTCCAGTGCTACTCTACGGAGTGTAGGGAAGCTGCATGCTTTTCAGCTTTCTACGACCAATAGTTTCGGCTGTGCGTTGTATGTCAGTCACTTAGTCAGTCGGTAACGGAAGAATTTTAAACACATATATTTATTTCAAGCAGAACCAGATCCAAAGTGTAAATTTGTGAGAAAGAAACTATGCGGCAATAAGCTTATAACCCAATGAGGAACCATTGGGTTATAAGCTAAAGCCATACCAACAAAACTAAAATAAATCTATACCAACAAATCAACCTACTTACAATATAGATAGAGTACATCTTCCCAGTCCATACAGTGACGTCATCGACCAGGCTATCAGCCACTGTCGGCGTGTAATAGTCGCAATCACTGCGTTATTCCAATTAGTTTGCTTGTCTGTTGATTGATTGCCTAATATTATCCGGAGCTATCTGCGGCATGTCGCTCCATTGAATTTGCGGGATTCGAAGACTCTCATGATCATCAGTAAATTTAGTTACTGACGGCGATTTTCCTGAATTAATTAATTATTGATGATTCCGGTTGTAATACGATTTCAATCATGTTGGAGTCGAGTTGTTTTATAGATGTGATTATGAGCGCGGTGGAAATGGAGCGGGAGGAAGTGACAGACTCATACTGACTAAAAGCCACCCGTGTTCCTTCGAAATGCCTTTTGTGTTCCAGGGCCGCGATAACTCTTTCGGATAATTCTGCCAACCTGGCAGGCTAGTGCCTGCCAAGATTTGACGGAGCCCGCTAGGGCCGGTGCCCTAGTGGGCCTTGTTAATCATGCTGACATCTCTTTGAAACGCGGGTGGATCGCTACGCGCCACCGACCCAGGCCTGAGGTGCTGGGAATCGCCTTGCCACTCCCGGTGTGTCTTCTTCTGCAGCGGCTGGGGCGTGAGGTTTGCCTCTCCATAACACCATCACCAATGGAAACGGGTGCATTGAGTGCCACTAGTAGTAAAGCGCAGTCGCTTTACGTAACATTTGAACAAATGGCAGCCGGGACCAATAAGAAAACTCGATATGTATCGGATGGTCAGTAACCACCCATCCACAGACCAAACTCAGCAAGCGTTGTTAAGCCTTGATACCTTGCAGCTGTTATTGTTTAGCTGCAAACTCTGGTTGGTCTACGATTAAACTAACTACATTATATTTTCAAAAGATTATTTACACTGTAATAAATTAATTACATATATCTATTTATGTAAATCGGTGCAAACAAACATTAACACGCCATGGAAAAAAATCATTTAAACTGCTACTGATATTAGTAAGGAAATTCTCTGACAGACGCCATAACAACGGCATAATACTTCCGAGTCGATGAGTTAGGAGAACAGGTTCGTAACGAGCTGAAACTGTCAATTTTGTTGAGTAGGGTGCGTTGAGATTGAGTCGAGTGGAGGAAATGTCTTAATCTTTGAAATAAATAGGAACCCTACTTTATTTTTCCAGTCCTATTTAATCAGTACTGTTTCCTTTATTTGTTCAAACGAAGTTTATTTAAGCTTTTTATTTGATTACTTACATTACATGTGTCAGGAAACAATTGCCTAAGAGCATAAATTATTTCTGTCATTAAACACGATAAGTGGGTTCCCATGTTCGGGAGCTGCCATATATTTAGTGAGCGAGCAGATTTCTGGAGAGCGCTCTCGGCGTCGCGTGATTTATGGAAGCGCCTTACTAATGTGTTTTAAATTGCAATATTATTTATTTATCTGAGTTTAAAGTGTAACGTGAAGTTTTTTGATCGAATTTTAGTCTCTAACCAGTATTTATTAACCGACAAATTAAAAACAAATCCTCCTGAATTAACCAGAGACCACGGAATTGTCGCGGCAGCAGCAATTGGAACGCAAGGCGATTCCCGGCCACCGTAGGCACAGGCCTGCGGACGGCAAGCGATGAGCAGCTCACCGTCCGATAGGGACCAAGGCTCAGGTAGACCACGGTTCCACGCGCGTCTGAAATAGATGTCATCATAATGGACAGAGCTCGCTAAGGCCAGTGCCGGCCAGTTGAATCGACTTTTAAATTTAAAAAAAACAGTACAAAGTATAAAATAACTTTAATTTCGGAAGTTGTTATGTTTTACTTAGTAGTGTTTTTTTATTTGGAAGTCGGTTGCATTTTTTTGTAAAAAGTTTTTTTTTTACACTTTCTAGTGGTACACATCCACACATACACACCTAATACCACCGCTGGAAAGTCACAGGGAAGCAAAACACGCGATTTCGTTTACTTGCATTGGATGATATTAGTTTTCTATTTCCTCCAGCTATTTTGATTTAAGAACCAAACTACTGAACCGATTTTGATAAATTTTTTATAGGACCAATCGAATCAAATTTCACATGAAAGAAGAATTAAAAAAACCACTAAAAAGAAGCTACCGAATTGAGAACATCCTCCTTTTTTTGAAGTCGGTTAAAAAAGCAGCAGTTATTGTAAACGCGTTTACTAAGCGTATTCGTGAATTCGCGATTTGCGCTGAGCACATGCATGTTTCGGCTTGGTGACCGAGTTATGGTTAGTTGTTGTCAACATTTTCAACAGCTTAGTAACTGACACTTGTTGTATGGAACATTTTTTGACAATGCTACAATAGTCTAGAAGTGGCCGCTGAGGCCTTTCGGTTTTCTGCGGACTTCACTAATGAATTATATTGATTAATGTATTTGATTAAAACTCAGCTTCAAGATTAACTACTCAATTAGTCACTGCGGTTATTTCGGACATAACTTTATTTTGAAGAAAGCCATGAGGGCTTTCTTCAAAATAAAGTTATCCTTATCCCGATTGATTTCTTAAACGTTTCTACCTACCACCCTATATACCATCGTTATGATCACAATACTAAACTCGATCTTGTTCTATCCTTTTCTATGATTAGCATGCATCTCATTTCTTTAATTATGTCCTTATGCATCATATGCATCGCTTGTTGGAATTTCAATAATTATTCAACGCATTAATTAATTGATGCAATCACGGCATTTTCCAATGTTATGGCTTTATTCCAATTTCCATTTTCCTCACACTTTGTGAAGGTATACTAAAGGTATACAAAAATAACAGAATATACTCCTGGTATAACGTTACTTAAATATGATTGCAATGTAAGGGCTTATGACACATTTCTTTAAAAAAAAATCAAAGTCAATGATTTAAAACCATTGCAATTTCACCGAACTTCCCATGGGGTCGTTTCTTTCATCTAAAATAAATTCTAAGACGCAGTCCCCAAAAGTCGTTAGCGACGTTTTATTGAAATTACATGCGGCCTTTATAAGGGCTCTTACGGTCAACGACTAATACGGTGTGAAGGGGACCTTAGGCCAGATGTGGCTTCGGTGCATAGCAAAAAGGGTTTCAGAAAATAATGGGTTCACGAAACCCGAATTTCTACGAATAGTTTTTATGATAACTGCATAATTTTATAAAAGCTTTTGGTTTTAAACTGTGTTTTGTTTATCGCAATCCTTTCACTTGATAATATTTTAATAAAACGGTCTGTGTAATATCATAAAAAGTTCCATTTTGGCAATTTGTATCGGGATTAATTTTTCAATTCCAATTTCATATTTTCGATTGCTATTGAAAGGTTTGCCATAAAGAGTACACGTTCTTTGTGTTACAATAATATGTTATGTGCTAAAGTCATTATGCAGGAAACAAACTTTCAAATCGAAATCGTTGTAGGAAAACGGCACAGCAGGTTGGTGGTTATTATCAGAGCAATTTGTTGGAATGGTGCGCAATCTGGAATGCATCTGATTGCACAATGACATTGCATACTATGGAAGGGAGGACAACTCTTGACAATGAAATGGAGATATTTTTATGGATCGTTTAAAATGGTATTGTGAAGAGCTCGGGGCTGAAGAATTACAGCCGCACTAGCCGATCTTAAATGTTAAGCAACGGTTGCCGAGGTTGGTCTGTGGATGGGTGACCATCTTAACATACCGAGACTCCTCCGTGCCTCGGAAAGCACGTGCAGCCGTTGGTCCCGGCTGTAATTTGTAGATCATTGGCTGTCTCCAGTCTTGCCAAGAAGTACTGTGTTACCCAGTTAATAGCTTGTGGAGGTCTGGTAGGCAGCCGCTCCAATTAAAATACTGGTATTCAGCTGAATCCGGTTTGACTGGAAGCCGACCCCAATATAGTTGGGAAAATGCAGGCAGATGATGTTATAAAATGGTATTGTAGCAGCTGTGTTGTTTTGACGTATTGCATTATAGCATGATTGTATTAACTAATTCAAGACTGTATCGTAGAACTACTGATTGCAAGTATTACTGCTGTGCCTGTAGCTGTGGGTTCCGGAAATTCCCTAAGAAGTCCGGAATCATGATTTGTCCCTATTTCGGACATAAACATAACTGACAAAATATTGGTGTACTACAAATAGATCCATTTTTGCGTAACGAAGGAACACAGGTGTTGTTTTACATTACTTAGATATTCAATATTCTAATACAACACAAAACAATCACACTGAAAACCAACGTATAACTGGGAACCCAATATCTTCATGTTAGAAAGCGGTGCAATGGCTGCCATTCATATCCCAGTCCCCAAAGCATTGTGATTGCACCGCTGGGGAACATTGCATATTGGAATACAGAGGTGTCTGATATAAACTAGCCTGCCAATTCGGGCACAGCTCCGGAGATATTCAATTTACTCCAGAATTGCACCCAATAATAACTTTCTTGATTTACTAGACACTCCAAAGTACGAGGACCGCAGAATTGTGTAGTGAGTTGTTCTGAAATTGAAGTTGTACTTTGATGTACCTACCGGGTGCATTGGGGTAAAGATTTCAACTATAGTTTTGCATCCATTGTTTGAATACTGCGTCATCTGTAGTGAGGAGATGACATTACTTTCTCTGAATTTCATCTAAGATGCCGTTTTGGAGCTGCAAGCAACTCTCATGCTAGTTTAATTACATTGCGGGGCACAATTGAGCAATTTGTCACGTTATAATTCGTTAGCCCCGCAATGTAATGCAACGTGCATTCGATTTGCTTGCAGGTAGAATTGTGGCCTAAGATGTTTTTCAGAGAAAGTAATGTCATCCCCCCACTACAGATGACGCAGTACCACATGCCTTAGTAAAATATTTCTTTAACTTAAACGTCCACTTTTCCAATATCGTTCTAAAATAAAGCATAAATCGAAAACAAAAACGATTCAAATGATTCAGTCCACACGGAAGAAAGACAAAATGAATAAAGTCAACAATCAGTACCTGAATGGGATGTGTAAAGAGACTCGCCGGAGTAAAAAAACTCCTGTCATTAATATTCAGAAAGTGAGGCACTGAACTGAGCTGAACTATTACATCAGGGAACGTGTTTTATTTTCAATTAAACTCTTCGTCCGCTTTTAAAACTAAGAAAAACTTCACCTGAGTTACTTTATCTCTTTTATATATTTTTTTAACTTTTCGCAAGACTAAATTAAAGTTTGATTTTGTTTAAGATTTCTAAAACAATTCTAGAATATTAAACAAATCTTTGTTTGATGTCTCTGTTGTTAATTGCTATTTAAATATCAAACTTCATTGTGGAAAAATGAAGACTAAAAACTTATTTAAAATACTCAGATTCCTTTCGTTTACACATTTAAAAACCGCAAGGCCTAATGATTGAGTCATCTTCAGCGTCAGAGGGCTTAATAATAAACTCTTTACTTATTTAAACGCTGTAAATTAAAAAAAATATATATTTTGTGCGACATTTTATTAGGAACACTTAAGTTTCCGTTCGCTTTGGTCTTGAAACCTTTTAGAAAAAGAGCGCAGTAAGCTGTTTGTCAAGCGGTCTCACTCAAGTGGCAGGCAAACTGAGCACAGTGTGTCTCGAATAAAGACGTTTGTTTCAAGAGTCTTAAGTGTTTTGATACTAGACAGCTTATATTATTTAACCCTACATTTTTCCAGAAAAATATGTCGAGCTTACAGCAATATCATACAAAATTCTTGTATCAGAAATTCAGCTCCTTTGACGGAAGCTAAAGCAAAATTTCCATCCTTATTCGAACAGCACTAAATAATTCTTCGGGTTCCTATCCTTGCATCTAAAGAGGTTCTAAGCATACCGGAACGGCGGGGCACGTACTCTGGGGTCAATACTCACGAACGACACTGGGAAAGGTTACCAAAGGTTGTGACTCACGAAGTGACGAACGTCTCGCACGCGTTCCATGTAACTTACTAGCGGGCAGTCAGTTGCTACGTAAGATGTGCATGGAGAAGTTTGTCGCGTTATTTGTGCGGTTCATTTGTCTTAAGTCGTTGTAAGTTGTAGTGAAGATCCCGACTACATTTTCATAAAAATTGACTTATAACAGAAAACCCGACCGCAAATAAACTATTAAAATGTGCCAAACAAGACACCTTCTAGCTGTTTGAAGCGGTTGGTGCATGTATATAATCACAGATTTGAAGCCACTAACTGCAGCAAACAGTTTAAAAGTGAAGGAATTTATCAGTGGTTTTATGCGGTCGGGTTTTTTGATACAAGTAAATATTTAAATTTCCTACGTTTTAGTTAGTTACATTTTTGGATGACCTCCACGAGACCTTTATTTTGATACCCCATATGACAAGTCACAAAAAATACAACTTTACGGCGCCCGCCATTTTTTTTTTCAAAGGCTTATAACCTGTCACTTCGGCATTTAAGACGAATCTTCGTACCTCATTGGTTAAAGAGCCGTTTAGGCTAAAGAATATACAAAAAAACATACTTTTGAAAAATATGTCGCGCCGTCTTGGGTAGTTGGCTAAAAAGTACACTGGTTTAACTTAGCCGTGGACTCTTACAGAGTAGTGCTATAAAGCCAGAATATCAAATGAAGATATTTAGACCAGTGGTAGTGGTTATGTGAATTCTGAAGCGATATTCTGGTCTAGTGTCGGACGCTGGGTGAGTGGACGTGCGACGAAACCTTAGAGATGAATCGTGTAGTCCTCACGTTTGTGTCGATATGGGAATAAAATATGAAACGAACGTATCTACCTATTTGGCCAGGAATGATGCTGTTGATTTATTTAAGGTTGGTTCGGACAAAACAAGATACGGTAACGTTTTTTTTTGATAAAGTCATTGTATTCTGAGCATTATTTATTATTTGCAACTGTGTTGCGTTCGGCAACTAAAAATAAATTAATTTTCTAGTGTGCTCTTTCTCGAGTCTTCTAGGTACTTATCAAAGTCAAAGTCAAAGTCAAAGTCAAAGTCAAAGTCAAAGTCAAAACGTTTATTTCAATTAGGCCATTAAACGGCACTTTTGAACGTCAGCATTTTATCCCCATCAGAACCCTTGTCATGAACCATTTTTTCACAGTTTTTCTAGCACTAGTCTTACTAGGTAACGAAGTAATGAATGATCTCTCTTAGCCATCTAATGGATGATTTCCAATTGAAATGCAAATGAACTTGAAGATCGACCTTTTAAATTCAAATCAACTGAGGTTCAAGATCGACTCAAGGACGTTCAAATAGCTTTTCAACATTTATCGCCAAGCCAATGAATGGAGCTTCCGAATTTACGTATTAAAGTTATTTAGGACTTGTTGTGCCAAAAATACAATGCTCAATTGAAGGGTCTAATTCTTTTGACGTTCGGGTTCAAGAACGAAAATTCATTTTGTTAATTGGCCCGGAAGAAGATTACTTTTTGTTCTTCAAAAAGTTTTTTTATTAAAAATACTTCAAGGTTCGAAAGTGCCTTTTAATGGTATAGTTGAAATAAATGAATTGATTTTGACTTTGACTACGAAGGTCGCAATTCTGGAAATATAAATCTTAATTGAAGCCTTTCGTATTTTTGAATGAATTTCAATTCTTATTGTATAAGGCTAGCCCTCCACGACTTCGTAGTATTGTAGCCGGGAACACCAAGTACCTTCACAAACTTCCTAGCAACGCATCTGTCTGATTATTTAGAAGAATTCTAAAGAAGGTACTTTTCTAAAGGTGGCACTTCACTTGTCGTGTTTGCCAAAATATTCGCGTTACTTGGATAATAGAAAATATACCGAAAAGTCATGGGGATAAAGTTCATTTTTTAACAAATGAGTAGCGCGAATGCCAAGTGAAGTGCCCGCACTAGAGCGACAATGACTGTCGAAAATTCAAACATTTTTAGGATTGACATACGTCATCGAAATCTAATATGCCATTTTGACAACGCTACATATTGCCGATGTCATTTTGTCTATGAATCTATACAAAAGTCTCAATTATACGCCTATCAACTTTCTTCCCTAAAAACCAAAGCGTTATGAACATACCATTTAAAGATCTCTCCCCGGGGCTACAATGAAAACTAAGTAATTCCGATGCCTACCGAGCACGGTGGTCCATCGCATCATGAACACATGAACTATGTATGGAACCATTACAGACAATGTACTCCTCAGTCCAGTGCGCACCGAGGAAGGAAACCATTTCTGCAGGGTGCGGGAATGGTCATTACAGGATGAATGAATGATGAATTCATTCTAGACCCTTGTGTTTACGAAACGTGTCTTGCTTCCAAGTTTTCTGAGAGTTTTGAATGATTAAGATTGTTACAGGAAAACCATAATTCAAACTTAGAAAAGTATAACTAAATATGACTTTTTATTATTTAACATTACAACAAACTTAATTCAGGTACATAAATACAAATAAATAAATAAAATTCACCGACGACTCCATTTCGCTTCCAACCTCAATTTTTCAGGTTCTTTAATTTCGGCAGCTTTCATTTCTGGGAATATTAAAAATCTAATTAATTCCTGCTCTCATAGAACCTGCAACTTTACTGGTTTAAGGATAAAGTTGTATTTCGCTTACCGACGTCAGTCTCTTTAGGCTCGTTCCAGGGCTGCCTCACAGACGTGCTGAAGAGCACAAAGAACAAGTTTGTGAAAAAGTACACTCCTGAGGCTACGAAGAATACTTTGCGCCACTCTGAAGGCTCCGTCTGTAACAAAATATTAATAGAGTTGGTAAGAAATATCTTCTTATTACTTTAACTGATGCCGATGTTGTGAGCCGAGGTAGGATGTTAAGTTGATACTGATTTCAGCTACAATATTACAATTTGCGTAAAAACGCAAACAAGGTACTCAATATAATTATTAAGTATCGATTCATCAAGTTATATACCAAAGGACCAAAAAGTTATTGGACGTTATACTAACACTGTTCCCAAGTAACATTCATAGACGTAATAGAAAATCGAGGTATTTGCGTAAAAGACATACAATCAGTCACTGATTGTATGTTATTTACGCAAATACCTCGATTTAATACCTCGATTGCTATTTATTTTGCGTTATTTAAGTTTTCGAATAGATAAAACTTTCTTCGCATAAGAAACAATATTAAAAAAATGGTTCGCAAGTTTTTCCAAAATCATTAAAATTGTGACATTAATGTCTTACGCAATTGATGTATTGAATAGAATACAATATAATTATTATATTATTGTGTGTTTAATAATTTACCTCATCGTGAACGATAAACCCGCAGACGAGAGGCGCGATAATGGAGATGATGTTGGCCAAGAAGTTTGTGATGCCCATCAAACACGCGCTGAAGTTCGGAGCTAGGTCGATGTGGACTAACTGAAACATAATACAGTAATATTAATGCTTGGCTATTTCACGACATATCAAAACAAAGGTCGGGGGACGAGGTAGATTCCCATTAAAGGACTGGCCAGAAGTAGGTAGGTACAAATATTTGACAAAAAAACATTGAACAAACTGCAGACGTGAAGAGAAAAAGGAGACAATTAACATCGGGACGAAACAGACCACTTCGATAGAAAGATAGATGAAGAAGAACCTGTAGAATGTTAAGCTATAAATCACATAATAATACGTATAATCTATGTATAAAATTGTTCTTGCTTCATTCATAACCATACCATTTCTATAATAATCTTCAAGGAATCGGTCCCAAACGCAATTTAAAAACACGAACCGTAAGGAATCAAATCTTTCGACGGAGAAACTTTCATGTAAAACTTAAGAGAACTTAACGTTCTACAACTTCTGGCTGATAATTAGTTTAACTTCTTAAGTGTGCCAAGAAGACCTGTCCTGTGGCCAGTGCTGTAATTATTTAATTAATTCAAAGAAAATTGCCTTTTAAAGTTAAGTCCTCGTTTCTTAATTTGTTGTAAGTATTCTTAACTTGTAGTCTTGTCAAAAGTAAGAAAATGGCTGCCAAAAAGTTTACAAAAAGGAAAAGGAAGTGTTGCAGGAATATTAAGTTCAAACTTATTATAATAGGGAATTTAAGAAATAAAAAAGTTGCTCACACTACTGTCTTTCGAGCATTGTGAGAATACACAATAGGGATGTTGCCTGGGTTACACAAATATGATTATATTTAGTCCGGCAGTTACATTATCGAAAAATATTGGATACGTGTTTTTTATTTTATCAAATAAAAAAAAATACGAAGATAAAACGTATCAAAGATAAGAAATGGGGGCTTATAACGTCACTTTCCAGTAAAAAGTACTGCCGGTCAATTCTTTAAACAGTCGAAGTGAAGGCTTGGGTGAAGTAATCACGAGGTGAGCTGTCAATCCATATAATCAAGATGTCACGTGATCACGAAGTGAGCTGTCATTCCATTTCAGTTTACAGAATCGACCAGCTGGTAAGTGACGTCACACGAGTTTTCAACGCACAGAATCGTCCTCATGTTTTGTTTACGTAACAAAAGAAAAAATACGTGGCCAATATTTTTTGGAAATCTATCTAACGGACTAATTAGATTTTTTTGTCAAATACCCTATTATTAGTGATACACACGTCGTCATTCAATTTGTGTTAGTTAAACTTCTGAAATACAATAAAAGAGCAATATACGTTCGTCTCTAGCCGATATAATAAAATACCTCATTTATTCTAGTATGGTATATCAAAACCCGATTCTACATCTTACGTTCAAACAGATTGCCGCTAAACGTCTACATGACAAGCTCAAATGAAGGATTTCCCGTAAGCTTCACGACTGTTTACGTCGACTGGTGTATATTTATCGTCTCATACGAAGATGGCTCGTTTATCTTTTCGCGTTGTACCCACTCTGCTTCCAGTTCGCTACAGCTCCGGATGATATATGACGTGAGCGCAGAAACTTGATGCATTTAATTAATCATCGCTTTAGGTTGTTGCAAGCTTGCAGTTTTGTGTTTGCTGAGCAAATCTGTTTCAATGGCGTTGTAATGTGCTTATGACGCATAAACTGAAGTAGATTTTAACCGACTTCAAAAAAAGGAGGAGGTTCTCAATTTGATGGTATTATTTTAATGTTTGTTACCTCATAACTCCGTCAATTTTGAACCGATTTAAAAAAAAAAATTTGGTGTGAAAGAATATACTTCCCAATTGATTCTATACAAATTTCATCAAAATCGGTTCAGAATTTGGTTTAAAAACAAAATAGCTGAAAAAAAATGTCATCCAAGTTAATGGAATTGCGTATTTGCTTTCTTGTGACTTTACAGTGGTGTTGTTAGGTGTGGGATGTACCACTAAAAATAAAAAATAAGTTTTTCTCAAAAAAAGGAAGAAAATGTTAGAATCGAATAAACAACCACAAAAACACCGACTTCCGGAAAAAGTTTTTACCTAAATTAGATTTTGATTGTAATCTAAATTTATATCAACGTTATAATTTCAGAAAGATCATTTTAAAATCATTAGTAAAATACAAAGTGTAACAAAAATATTAGGTATTTAGTACATTTTGTCGAGGTATGCATACATATGGGGAAGTCGTTTTTTTCTTCGTAAATTTGAGGTTGGTAGGTAATACAGAAGTAAAAGTTTTCCAGTACTCAGTAAAGCAAGTATGACTCCTTTTCAGGTTTTGCGTTTATACTGTTACACATTGTGGATCGCTTTCAATAAGGACGTTAGAAGCGGGGCAGAAGCAAATGTCTTCCCATTATAAGAAGCTAAAGAAACTACTAGAAACTTTAGTCGCACGACTGTCGCGCTGCTAAAGCGGCCGTATATGCCGAATAACGGAGATTCCTTCGAACAATGGCATATATAATCTTATATCTTACCATGTATCCAACGTACTGGCCGGCATTGATACCCACAGCTATGGTGAGCATAACTACGGCGTACACCATGTTGCCTTCCGGACAGTACGACAAGCCTATGAGCGCTATTGCAGGACCCCACAGACCTGCAAAAGTAATTACGAAAAGAATAAGTTGCTGCCTTTAACTGTTACATTTGAGAAAGTAAAACCGGTAAATTTAAAAAAAAAACCAATCACTGCACAGGGAATAGGATCAGAAAGGAGGTAATTTACCTATGGTATTGAAGAATTTTCTGGTATTAGAAACGCTGAGCCAATTCTTTCTGATGATGACATCTGTCATAGAGCCCATGACAAAGCTGAGTAAATACATAGAGAGGTAGGGCAGAGACGAAAGAATGCCATTCTGTAACAAATAAATAGACCATCATCATCATCACCATCATCATCTGCCTAGCCTTTCCCAACTATATTGGGGTCGGCTTCCAGTCAAACCGGATTCAGCTGAATACCATTATTTTACGTGGAGCGGCTGTCTACCAGACCTCCACAACCCATTAACTGGGTAAAAAATAAATAGACCAATGTTAGTTCAATAAAAAGTTCGTCAAATAAATAATACAATGTGACTGCCAAAAGCAAGTGTGTCGCGACAATGTGACAATGATAAGATGACTATTTTCGTACAGAAATTGTTTTACACTATATTATTTGCAGAAATATTTATATGAAAAGCTAGTGTCACATTTTCACGTCACTTTAGCCCATGGAAACCTTTACAGGAGGCCAAGATAAAATGAATCTGTACAATTTAAATCTGTCTGACTATCTGAACTAGAATAACTTACATTCTTAAGATTAACATTGAGCACTTTGGACATGTAGGTGGGCATCTCAGTCATGAGCGTGAAGAAGCCCCAGTTCTGCCCACAGTGGGCCACGATCACCGCCCAGAACGGCAAGGACGTCATTATCTTCAGCCACGGAGTTGGGTACCTCTGGAAAGACACATTCGAAAGCATTAATAAAAAAGCCTGACATCATGTTTATTAAGCATACATATATGTTGATTGCTTCTGCTGAGCTATCAACTTTGCCAATGTCAAGGATACAATGAGAGAAGTTATATGAGTAAGTGATTCCTTAGAGTGATTTATAATACATTTTTTATTGACAATCTACATAAAAAGTACCTTATAAATGTGTTCTTACCTTCTGTTCCCCAACTCTTCCCAAAGAAGTTTGAATGTACAAAACTTCTTCTTTCGAAATGAATCTCGACGTCTCTGGGGAATCAGCACCGAAGATCATGTAAGTTACTGCCCACAGTGCACCTAAGGTCCCATTCGCGTAGAATATCGCCTGCCAACCCCATGACGTAGCCAGAAAGCCCGATGCCAGTAATTGAAGAGCTATGCCCAATTGGCCACCTGCAAAGGCAAACGTAAGTAATTTAAGTCCATGTAATTACTGACCTTTTAATTGATTGGATTCCAATTTATTTTGTGTTTCGTGTTCATTTGTTATTATTTTCGGGATTTGGCTCAATGGGAGTTGACTGTAAAACGAGAAGGTAATTGAATGGAAAAGTGAATAATTGAAGAAGTAGTTGGCACTTTTTTAGCAATAACATAATTGAGACACAGGTCACCAGAGCAATCTATAATTCTACATTTTATTTGATAATATTTCCATTTTGTATAGAACTTAGCGAATTGTAACATCATGATAATAGTAAAAGTTAATGCTAATTCTATGTTTAAAGATAATGGATATTGCTAGAAAGGAGGTGAATATTGAAAACGGCAAACATACACTCATGCAAAAAATATAATGTTGATCCAACCACGAAATAAATTGAAAAGGAGAATATTATTTAAAGAGGAGAATTCATCTTTCCCATTTTATACTAAACACAAAATAGTCTCGTTGCAAGATTAAACAACTGATTATATAATTCAAGTTATCATTGTCTCCACAAATAACTACGAGCAACCCATGAAAAATACAGCAACCCCGTAATCAAACTATTCATATCTCCATCCAGGAGTTGTCACATTTCGGGAACTAACCTCATTTATATGAAGCGCCGCACTTGAAGTCAGAACCGTCCAATTACGAGTGCTCACTCGGGACTGAAGTTTAATGCGTTCTGTTGTTTCACTCGCTTAGAGGTCACGCACACGACAGACCTTGGGCTACAGACATGTGACCTTCCATGGGCGAAAGCGACTGTCGAAATGCCAAAATGTTTGGGATTGACCACGTGACATTTCGGTAGCAAACCCACACAATTTTGACAGTTCAACCATCGAGATCGCTATCGACTGTCACTTTGTTTAGAGGCTGTAATTGTGTAGATTGGTCTGTGAGGTTATTTCGACAGTCGATAGATCGCTATCGACTGTCGAAATGCCAAAATGTTTGGGATTGACCACGTGAAATTTCGGTATCAAACCCACACAATTTTGACAGTTCAACCATCGAGATCGCTATCGACTGTCACTTTGTTTAGAGGCTGTAATTGTGTAGCCCCACAGATACTGTAGGCCCCCACAAAAAAGAATACACAGACCTATCGGTCTGTGTATTCTTTTTTGTGGGGGCCAACGCAGCCTTATCGAAGAATCCGCCTTCAGTGAGTCAAAGTCAAAGTCAAAACGTTTATTTCAATTAGGCCATTAAACGGCACTTTGAACGTCATCGTTTACAGTTCAGTAAAATAATAGTAATATTACTTAATAAAGTAACTCTACTGTCCATTCGTAAAGGTAGATTCTTATGGAGAAGAACGGGCAAGAAACTCCATAGTTAGGTACTCTTTTCAAATAATGATTTTACAAAATTTGGTATACAATTATTAATTTAATATTATGTGAGGACGATGCACCCAGAGTATGCTACTTATAAGAACAAAGTATCACCAGCAGAGGTAAACTTATTCATTTTCTAAAGAAATTTAGGTAAATGGTACTCACATATTTACAATCATTGGAACCATTAATTAAACAGTGTGTGAGTCAATAGAAAAATAAAAACACAAAAAAAGAAACAGTATATCTATAAAGTTAATACATAAATCAACCAGTTGGATTTTGTCTACACCCTTGATTGTCCTATGGAGCAGGACCAGCATGTTTCCAAGCATTCTTATCCTGAATGTAATCTTCTAATTTGTAATATGCTTGTTCACAAAGTGTACTTTTAACATGAGTTTTAAATTTTCTTTCATTTAGTTCTAATATGTCAGAAGGTATTTTGTTGTAACATTTAACACAATACCCCATGAAAGAAGTGTGGACTTTAGCTAATCTAAAAAATGTCACTAGTAAACTTAATGCTAACTTAGTTCCATCAAAAATATTTTAATTATAATAGATTTTTAGGCATCTCAACGGTGTCACCGCACAAAATTACGCATAGTGGAGAAAAATTAGGGTTCGAAGTGCGTTGGTAACCAATGTATGTCGTATGTCTGACACATACATCGTACACGTCGAATTTTAATAGTACAAACAGTATACCCTTTGCAAGGGCCCTTACACTAAATAATGCAACTGTATCTGCAAGTGACTTTATTGTAAACTGTCGAGTGTTACAAATTAGGAACAGCAACATGTCGGGGCACTTTTGAACCGTTTTCGAGTACCTATGAACCTTTTACGTCGTAACTTGTTCTACTGATGCCACTGTATTAAAGGTCTTTATTTTATGTCAAGTGAATTAGTTAAACCCATGAAAAGGTACGCTATTAATTACGCCTTCCACTACGTGATCGACATTCTCGAACCTTACGGTTCCATCAGCCATTCGTTTATTTATCATGATTATACTTTACTAGTTTTTGCCCGCGAATTCGTACGCGCATGTCCCGTTTGTTCCTGTTCCCGTAGGAATTTTGTGAAATTTCTTAGTGCTCCTATACACTCCCCAAGGAAACTACATGCCAAATTTCGGCTTTCTACGACCAGCAGCTTCGGCTGTGCGTTATTTGTCAGTCACT
Organism: Mamestra configurata; assembly: GCA_002192655.3. Lineage (NCBI taxonomy): Eukaryota > Metazoa > Arthropoda > Insecta > Lepidoptera > Noctuidae > Mamestra > Mamestra configurata. Next base: position 73,661 of record NDFZ01005238.1, read on the forward strand.
CAGTAAATCTCTCAGTAACGGAAGAATTTATATATATTGATTGTATACTTCATAATAAGAACAGGACAAACATTTCCGTCCTGGGAGCAATGTAATGCAATCTACACTTATCTTACTGACTTTGTAACTGCTCTATACAGGGTATCTCGGATGTCTGATGCAGTTGGTGGCAACAAATCCGTGATTGAACTAAAATAAATGACACCAACTGCATCAGACGGCTTCAAGTATTTTTTTTTAGTTTTAGCCTTTATCGCAGTATTTTTTATTGACAAATCGAGTAGTTTTATTGACTTAATTGTTTCTTTACTCAATTTCAGACACAGAACATCACCCATAAATACGACTGCGCACTTGAAACATCCTGTGTTTATTAGATTTATCTAGTAGTCAGCTTACCAGCATACACGAAAGTGGCGAGGAACCCTTTCTCCTGCAGCGGCATCCACTGGCTGACGAGGTGATGCGTGCTCGGGTAGATGAAGGCTTGTGTCAGACCTTGTAGCACTCGACATGTACACACGAGTCTCCAACCACCCTGGAAAAACGATTAAATCGTTCAATAAGAGTCCTCTTTTTTAATAATGTTCAAGACAAAATGTCTTGGAAGGAGAATGCTAAGATACTTGAATGAAAGGAATACAATTTCAGGAAAAGATCATTATGTTATTATGTTAAAGGTACTACTTCTGATTTTAATGTAAGCGTGCGCCTTACTATATTCAATAGCAACAAATGTCTCAGTAACATTCTAAAACTACTGAATGCTATTAAGTGTAGTAAAAATAACTTTCAAATCTCCGTGGCGACCATCAGTTTATTTTACAAACTCTATATTAACTTTGCAATTAAAATACTTTTCGTAGCACTATGTTGCATGATTCAATTAAGTAAAGAAACACAGAATCAAACTTACCCAAGCAGCTCCCACAGGCAGCAACAGCGACAGTAATGAGTTGACGGACACTGAGATGGTGAACAGCACCTTGCCACCGAACCTCCTGGCCAGCATGCCGGCCGGCACCTGCAGGATCACATAGCCCCAGAAGAAGGACGACAGGATGATGGCTTGCACGCTGTGCGGCCATGCAAAGTACTGGAACAGGCAAGGTATTCGTAAATAATAGAACAGTAACAGAAAGCTTAAATAAATTGAACGATTACTAAAGCGTCCAGCCAGAAAATATGTATAAACGAAAACTTAGAATAAGAAATATTGGTAGGAATTCATCACTTCATCATTTATAGGTCTCCCCAAGCGTCGTCACATTGAGTGCTCCCGTACATTGTGCATTAAGCGGGTTCCCGCAGCTTTCACCGGATCACCAGTAAAGGTCAGGTGGGAATTAAATAAATGTAATTATTTGTTTTGCTCATCTAACCTTATGTGTAGGCTTAGTGGTTTTACCTATGGGTGCTTGTACTGAACTCGTTTGAATATAATTTTTCATGTAAAATTAACTAACTTCATTAGCCAACATTTTGCTGCGACAATCCTAACATGAATAATTCCTCGTTTAAAACACGGCCTACCCTGTAAGTTTCCCAAACCAGTAATAATTTCAAGATTACGACCCCCCACCCACGGCATCCTTGAACAGAAACCCAAAACTTTGTCACTAATTAACAAAGAAAATAACAAGTTCAAATAGAAACTCACGGAATAATAACAACCTACTTACAAAAGAAATTAAAATTTAATTTGATGATGAATATAATTTAGTTATGATTATGTTTGCAATAGTTGCTATAGAAGGTGGGGACAAATTGGTAAACGATTAAATAATTCTAAATCCGGGATGAGCTGGACTCTTTAAAACAAATATTGGTCCTTGGCAGCTGCTCAGCCCAGAGAGAAGTAAAAGGAATGAGGATTTGCTCAGGTAGTGGAGAAAAAAATGAATATAAAAAGAACAACAAATCCGATAACGTATAAAATACCCTGAGAAAAGGCCCAATTTATCAACACAGGTCTCAAAATAAAATAAAACTTTTGCTTTAAAATGTCAACCTAAAAATATTTTCGTCTCATTAAAGAAAGGTTAAGAGTCGGGAGATAATTCGGCGTCTCAAAAGATAGACAGCTCCTATCAACCTTATCACTGAAGTAAAGTACCTGCCATTCATGATTTTTCCTGTCATTAATTTAATTTTATGAATAGCTATCACTTTTCAACGTGTAGGTACAAAAGTTATCAATCATCACGTGACTCGGTATTCAATACGCGTTACTTTAAGCACTTTGTTCAGAGGTTGGGAGCTTTATGACAAGTTACATCAGTTTTTTTAATCAAATAACTTGAAACCGTATCATTTGTGTCGTGTTGTGGGATAATTGAAACTATTAAGTAAGGTTATCTGTTTGTTTTCAGTAGTAGGTATAGGTCATGCAGTACGTAAGGACCAACTGAAATAAGGCAAGACATGTTATTGTTAGAGCATACATATACCGTAAAACATGCCAGGCAGCTTATAACGTGCCCGGAGCTGGTTAATGCGGGCCAATCAATATATTCCCTACATATTTTAGGTCCTTTTTCTACCATTGCTTGATCTACATTTGTTTCTTTATATTCTCTGTTTATATAAATTGCTCTCAGAATTACTTTACGTAGTATTTTAATGAAAGTAATCAAATTTTGTCAGTGCAGCCGAGACGGCATAGACGCCTTAGCTGAAGGCGTGGCCGTTATGGAGCAGAGAGAATGCAAAACAAACGAAGGTTTTCAACACATTTATTTACAAACTATTGTAAGAAACTCGCATATGTTTTTTCATATGCCAAGTTCGAGCCCTAGTCCCACACGCCCGGCTGGTCGCTGGCCGAGTGAATGGCTGGACAGCACATTGTTCTGGACGAGTGCAAAATACACTTCTACCTAAAAGCGGTAGGGTAGGAGACAGTTTTCGATAAAGTGTGTTGAAGATTGTACGTCGTCGCACTTATTTTGTACATTCACAACAAATTATGTACATGAATGCAATGATTAACTTCATTCGCCAATACACAATGTATTGGCGAATGAAGTTAGTCTAATTACTAGTTTTCTAATTTCCAAGAACTCCATATTTTAATAATGAGCTACCAATAACCTAATGACTACAGCACCTTATCTAAACAATGCAAACAAACATTCTAATTATAATTAGTAATTAATTTTATTATGACACGGGTGGGTAAAGTTCGCAGAGTGGGCAAAGTGGACCCTACCCGGTCAGTGTTTACTTTCCTAAGAGCCTTTCAACTTTCCCGCTATATAATTTAATTGCTGAACAATTTAGTTCAAAAACTCGCTCTTTTTGTAACTCGCTATTTACTGTCACTGCCAAAGAGTATTCTGAAAAAGACACTGCTCATTAATTTATGATATTACACAACTTTGTGTACATAATTACTGCGTGGATGCGACTAGTGTAGTAATAATTGGTATAAAAATTTATCCGTTTGTGTTGAATACATTAGGGAGTTAATTGAAACATTAAGATCAACTCAGATTTAGATAAAGAAATGCCAAATCAAGTATTTTCTTTTTTTTAAAACCTTGCCCCACACTACAAATTTTGTCCTGTAATGTGGGTGCGTTTACAAACATACAAATTCACATACACAAACAGCCAGACCCGGAACAACTATCTATAGGTCATTCAAATATTCATTCAAATATTTGTTCCGTGAGGGAATTGAACCCGCGAAACGCAGTGCAGCAGCCAATCGCTCAACCGCTGCGCCAACCGTATCGTCCAAAACTGTTTGCTTTATAAGATTTCCTTATGGGATCACTCGTGTGTGTCGGTCTAGTCAACTACTACTGCTGAAATCAATTAAGAAAATATTACAAACGCAATGAGCAGGACTCACTGCGTGGCTTCTCAAGGTAAATTTTGACCTCACTACGACAAAACCAAGAGGGATGGTAAAGATTGACCTGCAGTTTTATAATGACGAGGTGGCCTTCATTACTATATTGATTCTGTAAAACTGATGGTAAGCAACGGTATAATTGGCGAGAATGACAAAAGCCAAGAGTCTCGAGAAAAAGTGCCACCCTATTAGCAATACCTAACGTTGAAATGTTAAAAAGTAAGTGACTTTTCGTTTGCGCATGTCAATCGCATATATTTACATACAATTTTTGACAATTCGTAGGTATCGCTCACAGAATGATACTAATCTGTCTACGTATTACCTAAGGCTTGTCACCTTTCCCATATGACTGTTCACCAATTAATCTTACAACTACGGTGAACAAACACATTTGCTCATTGATTTCGGCCATAAATCAACAGTTATACAATCTTAATGAATAATTATGTGTTTACAAGTCGAACATATTATTAAACGAACGCGTCGAGCATGCTTGCACAACAGGTGACGTCACGAGGATAAGGTCGCCGTATCTAAGTGGGCGGGGTTACAGCGTCACTGCTGCGCGGGCGACTGACTTATTTGATAAACTTTCCGCTCATCTTCTGCTTTATTGAGTGGAAATGGCCGCAGCCATATATTCCGTTTATAATTAGAAAGTACAATCTGTAAATACAAGAAAAACTTATATGTGAGCATTTACTACACCGATGCCACTGATAGATGGTAGAAACTAGAGTTCCACAGAAGAACGGAATTAACCGGATAAGTTGATAGGCCACTTATGCTGCAGATAGCTTAGTGAATAGGATGGGAGTTAGTATAGTGGAGGCTTAGTGCTGACCACAAGAGCTTAGGTAGATCATGAACCAGGTGGACCGACGACCTGGAAAAATAGCAGGGAAGAAGTGGCTGCGGGCAGCTCAAGACTGCTGAATGACCAATTAAACGACAACGATGAACTGCGGTCAATATCATCGAGCAATTACCAGTTGATGGTTTGGTAACACCCTTACATGTAGCAACACATTACCTACCCGTTTATCTCTTTTCATGAAGTGACATTCTCGAAGCGGTAGCGTTGCAAAGACGATTGCCAAAATGTCAAAAATGTTTGGGATTGACAAACGCTATCGAAATGTCACATGACATTTTGACAAAAGCATACGCTCTTAGAATGGCACTTATCTAGAGCGGCGGTAGCCAAACAAGCCCAGATAAAAATTACTCTCAGCAATTTTTCCTGAATCCGCTAGACCAGTGGTCACCATCCTATGGCCCGCGGACCACTGGTGGTCCACAAGTGCCAAAATATGGTCCGCGAGGTTTAAAATTTCCTCAAAAATAACATCAATGCCACCAGATTTTATTTTTTCATCAATACTCATTATGTTTAGTTTCAAAGATTGAAATGCTACAAATTTCGAATGTCTTTATGGCATAGGTTAATTTTAGATTACCACAGTTTAATTTAATTCTTGATTTCTGGTCCCTGCTGGCAACAAAGAAATCAAAGTGGTCCCAGGTCAAATAAAGTAAAGATTATTCTGTCTTTGTATATTTCAGAATTGATTGTGCAATGAGGATGGCCCATGCTTTAATACGCTCTAATAATGACCTACACATAATCCGCTTTACAATTAACTACAATATGGTAGGCACCCACGTGAGAGCAGTAGCTGGAGCATAGATAATCACTTGACCGTACTGAGGTGATCGCACAATCTCATTAGTAGTTGCGGAAACACTGTAGCAGCCTATTAACAGATTGTTATTAATTGATTAGTGCTTCAGATATAATTAATTTGAATACATAGGCTTTTAGTTTATACTGGTTTTTTCTTCCTGCTTTAGTCCCGTGGCTTATCTCGTAGGAGCCACCATTTTTTCCAGCCTTTATAGAAGATTCATAACCGGATAAGGGCCTACTATGACGTCTTAAAACTGATGGTATAATTCCGATGTGGAAGGGATATGTTGATTTTATACAAGATGCATAGCGCTAATCCTTTTTAACAACGTAAGCACGATGGCATTCGTCGTAGTACGAGTGTCTGGAGCCGATATTATCGTCCTTCCACTTCATTCTATAACAACTCTATCGCGGCTATTCGACGAGTTTATTATTACGAGCCAAGCGTCAACATCACGCAGCGATTCACTTGCTAGTAAATTTAGACCTTTAACAAACAAATGAACATCACTACTGAGGTGAGAACTAATAGAGAAATGAGAGAAGAAGACGGTGCGCCGACACCAAACTAATTCAGATTAAAGCAAAATAATAATGATGCATTAACAAACATCCTTTTTGCTACATTACCTACTTTACGAGTAGATTGGCAATGCGTAATGCATACTAACAGGACTCTTAGACGTAATTATTTATATGGTGCAATAAAAATAATATTCTAAATAATAAATGCGCACAATTTTAACGATTAAAAAATCATAAAAATATTGTTATGATTTAAAATTATGATTTAATATTTATCTCAGTTGATACGGTTAATAATATTACTGGTATTATCTCATTTGCAAAATTTTCCACGTTGATTTCATTGAACTCGAGATTAAATTATTATTATAACCACTTAATTAAACGATATAGGTATATCATACTGGATTGACACCTCACGTGGCGTGATTCACAGGTTTTTAAAAAAATAAGTGGATTGTGGAAAAGCTGCCAATATATCAGTCTTTTTTTAAGGATGGGAAATTGTCAACTGACTTATTTTGCTCTGGGTGGAGCGGAAGGGCGTGTCAGACTCTTACTGACTAAAACCAATCCATGTTCTTTCTAAAGCCCTTTGCGTTCCAGGGCCGCGGTGACTCTTTCGAACAAATTTCGCAACCCTGGCAGGCTCTGGCCCTAGCGGGCCCCGTCTTCTATGCTGACATCTCTTTGAGGCACGCGTGGAGCACAACGCGTCATCGACTCGCGGGCCTGGTTGTGATCGGACAGCGAGCCAGCGACCATCATCGCTCGCCGTCCGCAGGCCCGCGCCTACAATATTCCAGGCTAGGTTCAGCAGTGTGATTCTGTAAACATCTCACCGTGTAGTAGGTGAAGTGAACATGAAGTGAGCTGCCAATTCATACAAATAAGATGGAATGACAGTTCACTTCATGCTCACTCCGTCTAAGTTTACACGGTGAGATGATGACAGAATAGACCGACTGATAACTGCATACCCCTTTCACATTATATACCTTACAAAACGGGGCAATCAGCGATATTACCCGAACTTAACTTTTTTATCATAACGATGATTTATAAAAGACTAGCTTTTCGTACGTGCATATCTCGTTTTTTCCGTATAGCCATCCTCATGAATGTGGCTATCATATTATTTATTTTTAGCCAATTGTGTCCCACTGCAGGGCAAAGGCCTCCCTTTCTTCCTTCCATTCCTCCCGGCTTTGGGCAAGTCTGGACCAACTGGTAGTTCCAGAGATCACCGTGTTAGAACAAACAAACAAACTTGTGATTATTAGCTTTTGCCCGTGATTTCGTACCCGCATATCCCATTTTTCCCAGTCCCGTATAGCCTTCCTCATGAATATGGCTGTCATAACACAAAAATAATTTTTTGGAGTAGCGAGACGATATTAGTGGCAAATATTGTTGTTTCTGTCTTCAAGTAATCACGAGATTCATTCGTTCTGTTTTTAGAATATCACATGTCGCTTAGCATTGTGATAACAAAGTTATGATTTTTTATGTTTTCAGTTTTAATTTTTACGATCCAATTAATTGACTCTAGATAAGATACAAACGAATATACCTAAACTTTTTCTGGTATTTAAAATATTCTTAGAGAATAATAGTCTCCGATGATGGTAAGGATATTTTTTAAGTTACCTAATTTGTAATAATTAGGTACGATACAAATAAAATAGATACCTAATCCATTTCGTAGAAAATTAATTTTGATTAATATTTGAAAAGACAATATAGTTTTCAGTAAGTAAGCTTTTGTACGAAACTCTCTTTAAAGAGAGTAAGTGCCTGAATGCAAAATAACCTGATAGTTATTTAAATACTAAGAAGTGGCAAAAGAAATTTACTTCAAATTAAAAGCTTCAGAATTTGATAAATTCCGAGAAGATGATTACGATCTAAATGGTCGTCTCCACCACCTTAAGTTAAATTCTAGCTTTATATTTTGGTAGATTATTTAACTAAATAATAAATACTATAAACTGAATAATAATTAAAATAGGGCAATTAATAGAATGAATGATGGGAAGTATGAAAGATGTTATTATGTCCAGAAAAGGGATGACTAATGATATGACGACTAATAGAGAAGTATGGAAGAAGAAAACATGAAATGAATCAGGATAAAGACAAGAGAATGTTTATGGGTATGAATCAAGTTAACGGGAGATGCTGAACTCAACTTTATAAAATGTTATTTTGTATAAAAATTGCTGAACTACTCAACGTTTGTCGTTCATAACAAATTCTTTTTTACAGAAAATGTTATAAAAGTAAACCTGAAATAATATTGTATAGCCGGAGATTTAATCTGCAATAATAAAACTACAAAACAGGAAATTGGAAAGAACCAACGTCACAATGTATAATAATGTTAGATGATACGGTTTGACTTAAATACATTCAAGGCAACCACAAATATTGCATCAGCAAGTCAAGTCTTAAACTAACTTGTTGATACATCATTGTGAACTTTCTTGCTAATTCATAGTAGTTTAACGATAACCTCATGTAAGCAGCTGATATAACTGACATAAAACCAGTTACAGTGATAATAAAACATACTGTTGATTGTAAACACCATTACAACCTTAAAGTTTCCAATCGTCCGAATGAAAAGCGGATTTCTTATAGGATCACTAGTGTCAGACAGAAGTCTGTCACAGCCAGTTTACTCTGAATTTACGGGAGCAATTAATTTGAAATATTTTTAAGGAATCTTAGAACCGACCTACGTTCCATTAGATCGATGCCAGCGTTACATATTTTAAGGCGATCGACAGCTACTGGTAGATTCCAATCTATTGCAGCTATTCTTGTATTTTATTATAATAACGTGGTACAGTAAGATTAATCGATCGTCTGTGGATAGAATTTAACATTGCTAGTTATTTATTAGGTAGCAGTAACGGCTGATGGATGCCTCAGAAGAAAATCATGTGGCTCACCTATTTCCTAATAACACTATATACAGCCAAACTGCAATTGAGCGGCTATTGGAGTTTTTAATGACACTCAGAAATAATTGGCCTGTACAGGAACACTTTACTGGTAAGAATTCTCATCCTTAAAAAGACCCAGTTCAATAAATTCTACTCACTGTTTCATTCCTCTCATCAGTCATGTCGACAATGGCCATGCTCATGTTGACTCTCATGGTGAAGGCAAACAGCATCCCGAAGAACAGCAACGCCGTCTGCGCGTGGCGGACTCCCAAGCCCTCTGGAAATGTTACATAGTATTTTGAAGAATGTGGTCAACTTCATGAATTTTTAACTTTTAAAAATGAACGGGACTGGCCTTCGCAATCAAAATACTTATGTCAACATTGTTAGGATTGTTTTAGAAATAATAAATTCTTTGCAAGCAATTGCCACATGCAAAAACCGTTCAGGTTTCTAGAACTGGTGGGAATTAAAGATGCGTATGAGTATAAAACAAAATTGCAAAAAGTTGAGTAAACTCCTAACACAAGCGACAACACGAAGCTTTTATTATGATAAATATTCATGAAATAATTTGCTGCTAAAAGTCTGCCCTTTCTAAACATGAAAACGTGCAGACTTGAATGAAGCAGCAAAAAGCATATCAGAAAGAAGATGACAGAAAATCAGAAGAAGATAAAGAAATCTTGTCCCAATCTTGTTTCAACCTTGCCATATCAATCAAGTATACGGAAGCATTCCTAAATTTACAGTCGAACTTCTATCAGCTGGCGATATTGATATATCAATAAAAACTTTATTTCGAACAAGAGTCCATATGGGTTATGGATTATATATGGATAAATTAATAGAGACAATAAAGAAAAGCAACAAGCTTATACATTATCTTTGTTGATGTTCCGACAGTAACTTATGAAACTTAGCAATCTCAGGTAAATCCAACTTAAGCACAACAATAAACTTTAAGCTCCGATCAAAACAGTTAAGCTTCAAGTGATGATACTGTGTAGTGTTGAACATCAAAACTTTGACAAGTGACTTGTCTTCAGCATCAAATTACAGCTTCTGAGGAACAACTTTGATAAATGATGTTTATTTTGTAGTTTGGTTAAAAATAAAATTGACAATTTGTTTTGTCAATTTAGACAAGATGGCTGGCAGGTGTTTCCCAGCTGACTACCCCGAGAAGAAACTCAAATAAAAACAATTATTCGAAAACTCTTTTAGGATCACCTGTTTGTACAGGTGATCCTAAAAGAGTTATATAAACAGTAATAATTTAACTCTGAGTTAATTTTAACCCGGGGTCATTATGTATGGAATATTTTTTGTTTAATGTCGTGGAAATTTTAAGCAAGTGTATCTGTTAGCTGCGGACCACTTTGGACCATGTGCTTGGTCTGAAAGGGGTGTGATCATACTCCTCAATTATTCTTCTTCTTATGGTTAGAATTGTTACGGCTACTTTACGCGTATCATTCAGCTTTTGGTTTTGTGTCGTTCAAACGGATTTTGCAAGGAACTCGTCACGATAAACCTAGCATTACTTGGAGTAGTAAACCGTGTTCCACTGGTACTAGATGTTATGTGATAGAACACTGTCTTTGTAAGTCTTCTGTATATTCCAAAAACCGTAGACTAGTTTAAAATTTATTGTCAAGCATTGATCATTAGATTTAAATCATACTGCGCAAATATCACACTTTGCGCGGCCTTCCCGATCGATATGCCTGAAAATGATGTTCAGGGAACGAATAAAATACAGTTATAATTTTTATCGACAGTTAAATTGGTTGTGATGAAAGATAATTGCTAAACAATCGATTTAAAACACTATCCTAATAACATGGGAATAAAGGACCATCCATAAAGTACGTCACACGATAAGGAGGGGGGAGGGGATCGACGAAGTGTGACATTATGTCACAAGAGGTGGGATCCTAGGTTTAGTGACATCATATTTCAAAATCTTGTACATCTTAGTGTTAAAAACTTTAAAATATTTCCAACTCTATCTCTATTTAATTATATGGTTTATATATGGCTTAAATTGCTTTGTTGACGAGGTCATACACGCTTTACTAGTGTCGCTTATGCGCCCTTTGAGAAATGCATAAATGCCACCAAACGCGCCGCGCCGCGCTTCGCCGTGATTTCATTGTTTCTAAAATATTTCCAACTCTTATTATATTTGTGCTTATAGATAGATTGATTTTCACCGCGTGAACAACGTCATTTTTTAGTTCTGCTACTTTGTAATTTTCAACTATGAAATAAGTTTAAAATGAACACGAAGAGCGATTTAGGTAATCTTTACCGTAAACTGTATGAACCATACAGTGCAGCTTATGCTGATAAAACACTTTATAAAAAAGTTTGAACACGTGACAAGGACGGGGAGGGTTAAAAAAATCACAAAATTAGTGTGACGTACTTTATGGATGACCCCTAGTCTAAGATTATGCGTAACTATTCTTTTCAAGGCTATAAATCACTCAGGTAATGATTATTCCAGTCTCAAATTTTGTTTTTTCTCAAAGCTTATGATCCAGTCCTAAATTTTTTCAGTCTTTATTGTGCCAATGTTATTTTTGAAACCTTGGCAATTTTCAAAAATATTTAAGTTTGAAAATTGTCTTGTACTTTGATGCAGAATCTTTGAACAGCAGAGTATTAAAATCGAATATACAGTTTTGCATCATTTTATACTCATTTCATCTACATAGTTTGCTTTGCTTAATTTTTCGAATTTCATCAGGCGAATTAATTTGTAAAATAAATAAATATAAAAAAATACTTACTGGGCCTAACATTTTCGATTTCCTTTTCGTCGGCAACTCCCATGTTGGATTAGTACCGTTTCGTCACTAAATGTCCACGGGGCACTACCGCACATACGCGCAGAGCGGCGCTTAGTGTCAAGATGACACTAATCGTGCACTCTCAGACATTAGCGCGGATTTTGTAAGACTATGGAGTCGATGTTGGAGCTAAACATTTTTTTTTAACCATGTTGAATTTTTTAAATGCTTGAATCTTGTCCCAACTGTTGAGCCAATTTAACCCCTATTGACTTATTCAGCTCACAGATTTACATACACACAAAAACAACACTTATCACTAAGAAACGCAACAACACCGATTTGTACCAAGAACAGCGATTCACTAAACAATAACAATAAATTACTACCGTGTCGTGACATTAGATCACGACTAATATCATCGTATAATATGTACATATATGAAAGTATCTCGAAAACAAATTACTTTTAATTTACTATTGTTTGAATAACACATTGGTAATAGAGTTTTAGTTACTGGCATGTGTAAATTTTCCTATTAACAAAATCAATCAACGAACATTAACCTAACTTGGGAATTTAACTTCAAATTCGTCACTCGTCTACAGCCACTAATCTATATCTAATACGATTAAAAGTAGACGACATTGTTTTAACAGTTACACAAAATGACTGATGGTCTTTAAATGTATTAAACATGATTTTTCAACATGTTTTTAATTATACCAATTAATATTTCACACTCTCAAAACTTTGTATTAATACTTTACACTCACACAAATAATGTTTTTAGTGATAAATCCATAGTCTAATATATTTTGTGTACCTAGTTTGCAATAGTCCTGCGCCACCGGGGTTTGTCTTTGGGTGCACTTGGTATATTCGTCGGTTGGTGCCTTCCATTTGATTTAACGTCTTACAGGGTCTCTGCAAGTTGACTTCGGCCCGTTGTTTCACGGCGACTTCCAAAAACTAGAACAACGAGATTGGCAAAAATATTTAGTGGTATACTTACATATTTAGCAACCAAAGTATGTAGGACCAGCAGAATACCAGCGTCAAGTATATTTGACCGATACATGCTAAACTGGACACCCATTTGGTACAACTTAGAGATACACACCGCACGTTCGTTTTGCGTTTTTAAATGTAATTTATGTAAGTAGATTTGGCACGTGTGTCTTCTTTAGGGTACCGTACCCGAAGGGTAACCAACAGAACCCTAGTACTAAGCCTCCGCTGTCTGTCCATCCCTCCATCCGTCTGTCTGTCAGTGGGCTGTATCTCAAAAACCCTAATAGGTAATCAGTTGAATTTTTCAGTGTGTATTTCTATTGCTGCTATAACAACAAATAGTAAAAATAAAATTAAAAATAAAGAGGGCTCCCAATACACGAAACGTGTTTTTGTCGCTTCATGGTACGGAATCCTTCGTGTGCGAGTCTGACTCGCACTTGACCGGTTTTTTTTGGATGAGAAATCATCAAATGACTCTCGCTCTGGACGGAGCGGAAGCGAGTGTTAGACTCTTACTGACTAAAACCCACCCGTGTTCCTCCTAATTCCCTTATAGCAGAGGGGACCTCCATAGATTTCTCTGTTATAAAATTTGTTAAGTTTTATGATAATGACAACTTGTATGTGTATCAAAGAAAGGTTATCGCGTAAGGGCGCGAGAAATATATCAACAATTTGTCACACTGATAAAATAATCAATGTATTTCAGTCAAAGCATAATAAACCTTGTTTCTGAGCACTAAGAGCGTAGCAAGATGCATCAAGGTCACGAGCAATTTTTGGAATTGTATGTGAACTTTGTCATTGACTTTGGCGTTGCGTTACTATTTTTGACTTTGTTATCTTAAAAAGATAACTGCAATTAAATTGATCGGTCAATCGTCAAAGTAAGACGTAGTTACAACAATAGCCCGTATTAGATGAATATTATGTTGAAAAACTTTTCAATAATATTTCTTCATTATCATCCTGCAAAGTTTTTCTCAAACTGTTCTACGTTGGGTTCAGTTCCTAGTCTGACCGGATGCTCCTAATATATCAGTATTTTTCAAGGACCGTCTGCCTTTCTGACCTTCACAGCTCAGCAACTTAGGAACAAGATGTCACTTGGTAAGACTGTTTATATTTTCCTGTCTTTCAGGATTTTCAATATTCGTAACAAGTTTCAGGTAAATTTTCTTCAGAAGTTATCTTCTTGAAAATACAAAGTTGTGTCGTTGTCGTTTCGTTTATTAGTAGTCGAACTAACAACAGAGAATATTGTATTAAAAATCCTAATGCGGTAGTAAGTTTTTTTGTCACGCTTTCACGCCTATGTTGCTGAACTCATTTTGCTGAGTTTTGGTACAAAGATAGTTGAGACCTTGGAGACAGAACGCCAGCAAAGCCACCAGTAAAAGCTAGTGAGAAATAACAGAACTTCTGCCTTAATAACCATGCAGCCAAAATCCACTGCATTTCACAATTCCATCAAGTCTACCTCAACGAGCTGATGAGGTAGTGATCCAGCAATTACTGTCAGTCATTAATTAGTAGCAGATTAGTGGCCGGTGACACATTGTGTGCAGCCAGCGTCGGTTTAAATTGTTATAGCTTCGCCACGAGTTCTATTGAGTGTGGACGAGTGGGTGGGGTGACAGTGAAAGCGTTACGAATACATCGCCGGGTTCAGTACTGGACCCTGACTCCACTGCCAATCTTCGCGTAACTGGAAGTGTCTTTATGAGTTAAGCATAATCTGCCAATAACGCACTAACTGCTGGGACAGGCAAGATCTTAGTGAGATGAGATCATGCGTAATCCAATTCACAGCCTCGAATCAGCTGGATGCAAGACGCGCAGTGTGGTTTATGTGGCGAAACTCGGGGTAGGCCGAAATTATAACGATGTGTTTAACCGTTAAGATGGGAAGAGGTAACAAACAGACATACAGACAGAGTTATCTTCACATTAAAACTGGTCGCTATGGCCAACCCAATGGCGGCTCCGTGCGTCCCTACCCAGTAAATTCATGTAACAGGGGGCAGTATGTCAGCAGCGCAACAAAAAGGAAACTTCACAGATATCATTATATTATATCACATAGGTTTCAATCGACCGATACCAATTTTTAATCTTAACAACGCTCACTCAATTTTTAAGAACTGTTCAATGGCTTATAGACGTACAGGGAAACACTAAAACGACCTCAAGTAATATAGGACATGGACAGGAAGATGAAGATGAGGTAGATATCAATTTCACCTTCCCAGCTCAAACAGCGCCCATACCCAAAAGCTTTACGTGAAATGAGGAAGCTTAACACAAAGGCGCCTCAATCAGGGCTCCTGGGGATGCTCATCAAACGATGTTTAATTACTTCTGGATCCCGAGCGGACTTCACTCCGGTGTTATTGAGACACTCTTTCTAACGAACACACATTGTCGAGCTTTTCTTTTGTGAAACATTGAGGGGGCCAGTATGTTTGTGGAAGGTTAAATATTCTGTAGTCCGTTCTTCTCAGTGGTTCGGATACTAAGCATAGCAAGCACAGTCCTAGGTTCGATTCCCAAGCCGGGAAAAAAGTGTTATTGGGTTTTTCCAAATGGAATTTCTCGGTGACATCCCGGAGTTTGGAAGTTGGTGGGGTGACTTTTCTTCCTTATATCCTCTCCTCCATTTTTCGTGGAAACCAGTTGTGATTTCGTGTTATATAAACGAACGGTTTACCAAATATGTACTTTATTCATTTTGAAGAATAGAGGCACATGAGTTAGAATGGTTTGTTTACAAAACCATTTAATTCTGAAAATTACAGTACAATAAATCACAAAAAAAAATGTTAAAATTAGGTTAGGTATAAAAATACGTTAAAAATAAACAAAGTGTAGAGAGAGAGCACCCAGCAGGGCAGTTTAACTGTCTTAATTTGCGTTATTTTACCTTTTATTGTGGCCATAAAATATACCCTTTGTACCACAGGTCCCGCTAATTAACTGCGTATAATATATTAGCAATTACAATGTGTACAGGAATTATATAGTAACACCTTTTTAAAATTTTCATTTTATAAAAAGAAGGAAATGAACCGGTACTTTATGACGATATTTTAATAAATAAAATGGCAAATTTTGTAATTCATATATTTTTAGGATACAAACATAGCGATGTTTTTCTAAAAAATTTAAAGCTGGTTCTTCCACAGTGGTAAGAGCGATTTCACAAATGAAAGTAAAAGCGTTCATCTAACGGCGTTCGAGGGTTGCCAGAGTGAATATTCCACAACAATGTTAATACTGACAACTGTCCACCGCAGTTTAGACAAGTTTGACTTGTGTAACGCACGTCGCGTAACAGAATACCAATTTTGAAGTGATAACTTCTTATGGGAGGGTAAACCGCTTCGTAACGTAACGCGTTACGGCGCCAGTCTGTCTGACTTCCCTTTTCCTCACGTAAACGGCAGCGATAGGCAGGCTCTTCCTCTCTCACTCTAACCCACAGCGCTTGTCGTATTTCGGACAGACGCTTCCCATATTAATTAACTTAGATTCGTTTAAGTTATCACTTCGGTCGGGCGTCCCGAGACGCACACTTTTTTTTTCTAATAATCAAATGGCGTTCCAGTTGCTTGCTTCCATTCGTTAATAGTCAATTTGATTAGCCTTTTACGTTTAGCTAAATAACTTTAGGTACTGACATTTTGAGATTTTGTTGTGCGAATCCAAATCGTATGTGATCACATTTAGTTTCACTGGTGAGCTGTCCTAAAGCTAACGTAGAAACTTAAACATTAAACATTCCGCCAACTTAGAATCAAATACCAAATAGACTAGATAAATCACTTGAGAGTTGGAAATCGGCTTCAAACAACGTTGGAGCTCCCAAGGAAATCCAGGCTGACAGACATGTACACTGACCAGGCCACTGGGAAACCTGTCGCGTCCGATGTTGTTTTGAGCGAAATTTATGTACAACGACGTGGGGTATTTGCGTTGACTGTTTTTGGTCCTTCAGGAGCTCGTTGCTAAATAATCAAAGCCACTCGGGTCGATATTCAAGGAAGCAATGCTTGCCGAGGTCGGCCTGTGGATAGGTGGATACTCGTTCCATGTAAGATACTCGTTCTCAGCCGCATCCAGATTCTGGTTACACTGAAAGCCGACCCGAACATAGTTGGGCAAACGTAACATTCTTCTTCTTCTTAGCACGTCGGTGGCAAACACATTTATCAAATTTTATACTTGGCCCAGTACTCAGCAACGACAACACCGCTTGCTGGCGCAGTCATAAAGTCTTCACATGTACAGGTGACAGGCGCAAGACAAGAGGTGGGCCATAGACTGCGGAGCGACGCCACACAAACACTGAAGATCGGAGCCATCCGAGAACCTCCACTTGAGGAGGTTATCTTTAGTGCGACCGACCTGGGTGTGTAGTCTATTTAGGGTTTTCCAGGTCAGCCACGGCAGCGCATTCCCAGGTGGGAGGTTCTCCGAGGGCCCGATGAAGTAATCAGGAGGTTTGAGCTTCTCTCGCCAAAGTTCACATCTTTCCGAGAAGGTGTTGCCGGTAGTTGGACTCACGCATCCAAGAAAACATCTTCGGCTTTTTAGTCTTTGGGGCACTAAGCTGTAATCGTGCATTGGGTGGCGTGACTCGTTAAACGTTACGTTGATTTGTTTCTGGTGCTTAAGAAACATATGTATGAGGACCAAAGACTTATTTGATTTCATGACAGTTATTTTTAGGACTGGTCCACTCTTTTATTCGTTAATTTTCCTCAATGACTAAGACATACTCGTAAGTATGTCTTAGTCATAAAACAGGATTTTTGACAAGTCAAAAACCTATAATTTCGTATGCATATCAGTTCTGTTCAATAAATACTTTTTCTCTTTTAATAATAGTAATTGTTGGTCCCTATCTATCTAGCTTATTTTCTCCGACTACTGGGCAAAGGCTCTTGGGAAAAGAAAGGCATTAAATATTCACACGCGGGCGGCCGAGCTCTCCGTGCCAGTTTCACCCTGGTCTACCGCAAGGTCTTCTGGCATGTAATGAAACCGATTCCGTGGTTCTTTTCGTCCATTAATCGTTTGACGTTCGGAAGACATATCTCGCTTAAGCTTAGCGGCTTTTTGGTTAACGTGGATGATTTCGGTTTTGGTCCGCAGCTTTGTGTTTCGTCTTATACAGTCCGAAGACAATTTCATTAAAAATCTGAAGACACACCCATTTCTCATAGCATTATTGTGCCAAATAAAATCAGACACCTTATTAGTACTGTTATACTGATTAGG
The DNA here is from genome assembly GCA_002192655.3 of Mamestra configurata. Lineage (NCBI taxonomy): Eukaryota > Metazoa > Arthropoda > Insecta > Lepidoptera > Noctuidae > Mamestra > Mamestra configurata. The sequence continues at coordinate 91,799 of NDFZ01005238.1, forward strand.
TATAAGTTGTAGCAAAAGCTTTTACCAACTAACTTAGGTAACTGGTAAGAGTAAGTCTAGACTAGAATACAGTGTTTTTCCCAAAGGAATCTCCTGAAAGTTTAGACTTTAATGAGATGCCTGTGTGGTTACTAATTTCTACAACAAGATACTCATGGGTTTACAAAACCACTATAGATCGAAAAATTCAAGCTACTGAAGAAAGATTCATGAGCAAGAATTGGAGCTTTGAGACAGTAATTTTGAAGGGGGTTGAATTACATAAATGAATAAACAATATAGTAATAACTGTAATTATTGTAGTCTTTTAACTCAAAACTGTGTTTATGCGGTCTCTAGTAGTACAGAGGGCTTAGCACGAATGTTTTTGACGTAAAGCCACGTCATGTAAAATTTTACTAGAACTATAAACTCGTTTAGCACATTACAAGTTGTGTAAGTCGCATAAAATTAAACCAAAATACTATGGGGTTAGGTACAGTTTTTTATATTCAAAATTCACTTACGTTAACAATACTGTATTGTTACCATACGTCAAAACATTCGTGCTAGACCTTCTGTAGCATCGGTCCTGTGTGGCAAAAACTTAGGATACAGCTAGATTTGTCACGAATTTATTAATCTATTTATATTTTATGCCGTGGTGGCACACAGCCGGTTTTAATGCAAGGTATTCAAACGGACAATAAATAAACTCGGTCCGTGACGATTTTGACTGTGCAAGATTAGAGTAGTGCACCGTTTTACACACTTAGGTCCTGGCAAATATACATAGTCAACGTCACGCCGTTCAGAGGATTTGTACACGTTGAGAAGCCACGGCCTCGCATGCCAGGTTGACGTGGGTGGCTGATTGTTCAGCTTCAAAGCAGACTCTGCAGAGTGGGCTATCTGTGGCACACATGTTAAAGAGATGTTTGTAAAGTGGCCAATGACCAATAAACGTCCGTATCATTATATCTGACTATTTAGACATTATTTCTGCCTTGCGCATGTTGCACGGAAATGAATATTTTTGATGGCTTTTCTAATCAAGTGAATTAGTTGCTCTTTGGTCCATTATCATAACTTCTAGAGAAAAAATCTATTAAAACCCTTCAGAGAAAAGAAAATACTAAAACCGATTTAAAGTTCATTGAAATAAAATGATGAAGTCTCGATCGGATCGAGTTATTTGATCTCATCAATTATGATCGGAAGCGAGGCGCTCGGATATTCTGATATAATAAAAGCAAGTGTATCGAGCGCTCCAGAAGGAATCGCGGAGCAACTCCACTACAGCGGACTTGGAACACTTTGTTGATTTTAGCTAATTGTGTGGTGCAAGTGACAAGATGAAGGGGTAGATGGAAACTAGAAAAAAATTTGCTTGTCTCAGAAATACTATGATCAACTCGTTTAATTGAGGGTTATAAGGTGCCTCTGACAGTTTTCAAATGTCATTATTTAAGGTGTCACAATTATTATCCTCCTCAAACTCGATTGTATCTGTGATAAGTGAAATAAAAATTAATTTTAAAAATAAAAAAAACCCGACTACTTAAAAAGTAAAACAAACTTTGTAATAAAAACCGATGTAACCGAACTATGTAATAAAGTCCGAGTCGGACTTGCACACGAAGGGTTCCGTCCCATTTTCTATAAATACGGCAAACAAATCAGGTTCAACAAATCAATATCGAGCAAAAACGAGCAAAAAAAATACGTTTTTATATGGGAACCGCCTTAAATATGAATTTTATTCTGATTTTTAGTAGTTATAGCGGCAAAAGAAATACATCATCTGTGAAAATTTCAACTGTCTAGCTATCACGGTTCATGAGATGCAACCTGGTGACAGACAGACAGACGGACAATGGAGTGTTTTACCCTTTGGTTACGGAACCCTAAAAATTTGCTTTATTAAAAACTGAAAAGAAAAAAACAAGCAAGTCCAGTAGCCGAGTCTTTTGTTATTTAATATTATTGAATAACTATAACTACCATTGAAACAGTTTCGTGATCGAAACATTCAAAAAGAAAACTCTCTATTAGGGAACATAGCGATTGTAACAATCGGGACCCATTATTAGGAAGCTGGAATTTCGATGGGTCCCGACTGTTAAAATCGTTGCCCTCCTATGCGTCGCGCAGTCGGGTAAAAACATCATTGAATATTTTACACACTTAAGTTTTTTAAGTATTTTGATTACCGAAATATCAATACGAGGACACATATCTACAATTTTTTTTTTGTCGAGAAAAACACCGCAAAAACAAAGTCTAAGAAATGTTTTCTATTGACCACTATTTCTTTTCACTCAAACCACATCCTAAGACTTAGACCTGACCAAACAAAACCAAACTCTTCCACCAACACATAAAGTCCAAATTCCCTTACTACTAACATCTGTTCTTATATTTATCATGAAGGAGAGCAGAAGGTAGAATAACATTAAACATTTATAATTGACATAGGAAATGTCACCATCGATGATTTAGTCGCCGTCTGTTTGCCGATAGCAAAATATTAATATCCGTTTTATTATTATTGAATATTTGAAGAGATTTCGCAATATATTTTTCTGAAATGGAAAAGGTATATTGAATGTGTCGACGATTTGACTGAATTTGAATACCTACGAGAGGGAAATGGTAACGAAAAAAATAATAGAAAGGCGGTGGACTGACAACGTGATGTTAATAAGGAAGTTTTGTTCTATCAGTTTTTATTTAATTTAGATCAAAATGAGCTTGTTCACCTTTACCGTCTCATTATCATAAAGTCTGATTTCAGTCAATAATAAAATAAACTTTCGTTCTTCACTCTATTTGTATTATTCCATACTAATATTCTGTCTGTCTGTTTTATACCTCTTCACATGTTAATGAGAATGACAGAATAGATTTGGATGAAACTTGGGTCACGGGTAGACCATAACCCGGTATAGGACATTACATACTTTTTATCCCGGGAGTAAGTTCCCTTGGCATCATTTTCGACATTCACGCGGGCGGAGTCAGAGGCCGAAACTAGTTTCAAATAAAACATTAGGCTCACGAAATTCAATACCTTCCTCCGGTATCTTTGTAGAAGTTTGTAGAAAATTCGAAACATCTGTAGAATACTTGAAGTACACCTGGTGACTCCGGGCTTGGGGCACGTTTTGTCAGGAAATAAAGAAACTTGCCAACAACTTCTATTCTATTAAAGTTTGAGGTTTACAGAGAATCCCGACGCGACGCTCCCACACTGGGACTCGGTATCTATCTGTTTGAGGACATGCTCAGAATATCTACGCTATGTTTAGTTTATGTGGCAGTTTTATCGACAGGTGCAAATTGTGGGTAAGGGTTGAGAAAGTGCTGACTGAAAGAGAGAATACAGAATTGTTTTGTTTTGTGATCAGCATCAATAAATTCGCTTTGTTCAAACATTTATTCACCATAAATTAAGGTTTCAGTCTGCTTCCCCGGTTTCAGTGGTGTCTTGTCTGATGCCCACTGCAAATAATGGTAGGATTTCCCCAACCCACTATTTATCACCAATCGAGCATCTTCCTAAGGTTTATCCTTCAGTGGACCAGCCACTTTGAAGTCTCTGAATCGCCTTAGAACTCGAGCAGGAATGTGTAACTGGCAAAGTGGTGCTACCTGGTCGGAACGGTAGAAGAGTGTGGATATGGAGCCAAGTTGCAAACAATTCCCCACCTACTGTTTGTCCCAAAAAATGCTGCCCAAGTGACTTCAGCGCTACTGAAAGCGGAAAAATTATTAGGCTATAAAAATATAAAACACATTCGCCGTAGTCGGGTAAAAAACCGGATTCATGCACCTTAGTAGGTACTCCGTACCTCTCCACTTATAATTTCTCCTCAAAGACTAATTAATTAAAGAGACCAAAAAACGTTTTATGTACATATTTTGAATCGTGGTACATGATTATTCAGTACTACACGTTGTCCATAGCTCGTAACCACAATCAAAGAGCTGGTCGTAAAAAGTGTCCGTTGTCCGTAACATTCCTTGCAAACTGAAGTGGTAAACACAAGAAAACTAATCAAAGGATCACCCCTGCGACCCTGTTGTTTGATCACAGTCAATCGGCTACAGTAGACCAAACCGGGAACAGAGAATATATTAGTTCCTTCCTGGAAGGCTCACCGCAGTGTGGTCAACAGGATGTAATACCAAACCGTGACCTTTGCGAGACTTGCCTCCTGTAACGCTGTGTTACTACAACCTGTGGCTATAGTCATATAATTAATAGGTTAGTTAGGAATGTAGTATGCTGGCTGAAAAGGTAGTAATTATAATATGAATGTTTCCTGGACTTAAAAAAATATTTTTCTGTTTAGTTGGTCCATTAGATTATCAGAAAATATTGGACGTGTTGTTTTTGTTTTATCAAATTAATAAAAAAATACAAAGATGAAACTCATGAATTTCTTATTCTCCCCAAAGGTGACCCCATATTCAACATTTATTTTTGCCACAACTGAGTCGATCCAGTAGATTTGAAGAAAATGGGCTGTGATAGACGGGCAGACAGACTGCCAGCAAGCCAGGAAGCCAACCAGACAGAAACACAAATGACCCTTTATAAGGGGTCCGTTTTTCCACACTGACATTTTGGAACTAAAAATGTAGTTGCTCTACTGTTTCAACCACAAACGACACAATAAAAAACAAAGTTGTGTATCGCGGGTATCGACAAAAACTAAGGAAATGCTGTTACCTCACCGTGCTCGCAAACTACTTAACAACTGTGATTCAGCGATCTGTATCCCATCCCATCGCCGGTAACTGCGGCAAACGTGTTTGTTCATCGTTTGCAGTCCATTGCCTTGTGTATTCGCAGTGATTGCTCTGTCAGGAATGTGGTCCCTCAAATGGTAATGGATTTATTGCGGCGAATTATGTTTGATTTGTGATGTGTTTAGGCTTTGTGCATGATTGCTTGAGGCCACGATTACGATGAATGAGTTTCGGATTTCCATTCATTTCGTTATGTTATCTCAAAAATCGATCTCTCAAAGCTTTAGAAAACAAACTTATAGTTATAATTATGAATAGCCACCAGGTTTCTAGCCATATAGCCACGATGAGTGAATTGTGTGAAAGATGATATCATCTTTCAAACAATCCATTCATCGTTTCTTTGATATACCTACCTCTACTCCTACAGATTAAATTAATGCTCGAAACTTTTCTTACGACATTTTGTTTACATACCAAGTGTTTAAATAATCTTTAAGAAATCCTTCTATTCTGTATAATAGTTACAATAAAAATATCGTAAAGCTGACTCGACTAAGCAAAATTCAAAAAGCGGATTAAATTTAACCTCAAAGTAAGACACAAGTCGAAAGCTGGCACTGACCGCTAATACGGCTTCAAGTTAGCCACAACTTACCGGAAAATGAAAAAACTTTCGCTAGGACGCAGTCAGAAGCCTCCGACTTCATGCGGGAAGACTTCCAGCGTTTGTTGTGTGGTTTTAAAGTTGTGTGGATTGTTTGAAGTTGATGCGCACGAAGAATAAGAAAAATGTAAGGGTGTCGAATGTAAGAGCAGAATTACGGGGGATATGATGGGCGCCTTTTAGGCAAAGGAAAATTTGGTTTATAAACCTGGAAATTACTATTAAGTATATTTTTGTGGGGATATATATATCTGCCAAGAAAATGTGTGTCTTGTCCTGTCGCGGAAGAAGAGTTATCAGCACAATTAACAGAATAATATTTAAAAAATCTTATAATAGCATTATCTGACAAATAACTTTAAGGACAAAACGCTCGTCTGGTCAAACGAGTTTTTTTGAATCAATCCTCAATGGAGAATGAGGAACTGTTTACCCTGATCTTAATAATTCTTTAATATAGGAAACATTTGTCTCAACACAAAATACTGGAATAGTAACATAGCTTTGCGACCACACGTCCCAATTGGAAAGTCCGAATTGCGGCAAACACCCAATATTTTGTGGTAGCAGCTGCAGACCTAATTTATTCGTACAATGGAATGCATCCGCGCTGCAGCTGGATGGTACCAGGGGATTAGTTTCGTGATTGGCTTTTTGGTGAAGCGTAACCGGCTGTTGGCTGTAAAAAGCTACATTAAAAGGTCCTCTCTTTTATGGAACGTGCTTTGCTCAAAATAGAACAGACTTTCGATGGACTTGATTTACATATTTAAGGCTACAAGTTTTTTTTTAGAGTGTGGTGCATGGTGTTAAGCTATATCACACCTATTAAACTGGTGACTCATTTAAAAGGACATCACTTGGAAATTTTATCTAATCAAATAAGCCTGTCACGTCCCACTTCTTGGTAAAATCCCTTTTCCACGCACGTTTGTCCTCTGCCACTGCAGCCAGTCCTTTCGTAAGGGTCAATTCATCTCTTCACCTTTATCTTGAAGTAACGCGATGTCGCCTAGTATTTAATGGGACCCAACTAGTGGTTCTTTTAAACAACAGATCATCTGACATGCGCCAGACAAGTCCAGTCCAATCCAACTTAAAATAGCAGTTTTTGTTTGATTTTTTTTCTAGATTTTTCTAGATAGAGTATTAATATTTAATAAACACACAATATCCTACAACTCTCATCCAAATCTCCTGTCACAAGTATATTGTTAGATTTTTTTAAATTAGCTACACTTTTTGCTCTTCTATTTATATTTTGTTCTTTTGTCTTTTTTTTTTGTGTACCTAAATAAATAAATAAAAGTGTTTCGAACTCCTCTTTAATCAACAAACAACAAGACGTAGGTATGTACTTAGAAATAACGAGCAGTACTTTCAAGCAACGCCTGGGATTGTTTAGGTTCCTCCCTGAGTAATGAAACGTCCTCATTACCTCCGCACTAGCACATTAGTGCGTACTTACACTAATATACGCAGCCGGTGTCGTTTGAGCGTCTCTTGGGCAGGCTTAGTGGGTTAGGTGATTAGGAGACATTTGTTAGGAACTGAGGAAGGTTAGGTTTTGCGGTATTGGAGACAGAGCATCAATCATTTGTACTAGCTTACGACATAACTTTTTATATCAAGCTATTTTGTGTAACTACTGAGTAAAGTAGCGTTGCTTTCTCTTATCTATCGGAAACGCCTATATGGTAATTAAGTTAAAAGCTTTTGATGCCATCCAATTTATATTTAAGACTTTATAATCTCTAAAAATAACAATATATGTACAAAACTAACTTAAATCTATATAGTAATAATTAATCTTTGTTTTCAGACCAGAGATCTAGAACTTACGAGTAAATAAGTTGGTACTAATTAACTAAAACACGTTTAATAAACTCATCATCTCACATATCTGGATGACGGCCTGTGTACCGCCATCCAGTAACAAATTACAAAGCCAACCACCCTGCCGGCTACAGTAGCCACGAGGCAGTTGGGGCTGTCGTGCACCCGACGCATCTGTGATGAGATTGTCTTTTGAAAATTGAAAATAGTGTTTACTGTCCGTGGAGTTTCTTGCACGTTAGACTCCAGAGAGATCTACGCTTTGGAACGTGCAAATAGCTTCAAGTTTTTGACGGACTGACTTTGACAATTCAAAAGTACCTGTTAATGGTTTATTTGAAATAAACTTTGACTTTGATTCGCAGACGCAGCAGCGAGTCGAAATCCAGAACGCGTGCGTCTGCGAACATCCCCGACGCGCTATAGAAGCACCAGCATTACCCGGAACGAGTTATTATATTGAACTCGTAGAGCATTGTACGAGCCCTGTGTATAACTGACCCATAGGGCGCACGTGTATAGCGACTTAGGCCCTGAACAGAGTACACCATACACCATAGAAATATATACTATAGAAATAGAATATTTCTGATCCGACCAGTTATGTCCCAACTTGTACCTTTGACTGTTATCTACTCAATAGTAACTATGCGGGTGGAATAATAAGATTTCTGAACTGAAGTGTCAATAAAAGACACCAATTTCCAGTCAGCTTGACTGTAGCAAACTATGCCATAATAAAATTAACCGTTCCTCACCTACTCACAAACATTACAGTTAATGCCAAAAGCGTGAAAGTTTCCCACAACCACCGGGAGCCATTGTTCCTGCTATTACCCGCGGAAAGCTAGGAAGCCATGAATTTAACACCCGACTGAATTAAGCAGATATGAAAACGGTTATGAAGACTCGGGTGAACATATCGTTTTCATTTAGCAGAGTTTAAGGAAGTGAAATTAGTTGGTCCCCTGCGATGAGTGGTTTGAATGTTTAGAGCATTATCATAAGCAGTTATGTTGCTCTTTTAGTATCAAATTATTTAAAGTAATACCATATTATAGTGGTGAAATTATTCGTTTGAGGATCTATATGTTTGTAACAGTAAGCTTAGAAGTATTGATCTAATTATAAACATTCTTTAACTGGTCAACAAAAAATATGCATGGTTTCTGCAGGATAAACCACGAGAGTGAATCCGCGGGAAGAGCTAGTCTTATTACAACGACGTTTTCTTGAAAATCTCTCATATATCATAACAAACATTTCATATTTCCTAGCACATAAAAAACAAACAAAGATTACATGATCAACACAAATTGAATTAAATATGAGCAGTTTTGCTTGTACATAAGTTGTATTAATCGCTCAACAACTCGGGGTCGATGCCCCTGCCAGGCTTAATCGTGGAGCTATTATTTTTATTTACTGACTTTCCGTCCAGAAATACAGACGCTCGTCTTTATTTACTCTGGATTTGCGGTAGTTCGTGTAGAATTTTCGATTGACTGATATTCAAGAAGATCTTCAAGGATTGCCTCATTTTTTGGGATATCTCAATAACTTTATTACTTATTCGTAGAATTGTAGCCCCTATGTTAATATTAAACAAAGCAGTATTTAATATTAAATTAGTGCCATCTGTTTTCTCCAGACTAATTTGCTGTTTTCCAAGAAGCGATTCCATAACTAAACCTTGATGTATTATCTGTAAGTTTCCCAGTACTCTTGATGTATAAATAAATAAACGACAAATGTTTCTTTCCAAAAAAGAAAAATAAAATAAAATGAATCAGTTAAGGCCCCATCAAAAACACAATTCAACTGGCCAGAAAATGGGAAGTAAATCGACTCAAAGAAACGTAATCGAATTGGGAATAGTACTTAAGTCCCGATTTGGTGATTGGTTACATTGTACTCCACAGAATGAAGGGCTAAACACACTCATCTGGGTACACAACGGGCTAAGGTTGTAGCGGATCTGCGAGCTCACATCCGCAAGTGGGGAACTTCCGCAAGAGATCGTATACCCGCGTCCGCTTCAGCAAGTTAACAGCGGAAGTCTAATAAAGAAAATAAATCCCAACTAACCGAAGATCCTTACCAAAATTTCAAGTTTACTCCCTTGTCACATGGCTGTGTGACAAGGGATTGCCCCTTGGTACTTTACCTTACTGCTGTAAGGTAAAGTACCAAGGGGACAATTATTTAGGAGACAGTTTATTTAATGAACTACTAAGAAATATTCTTAAAGGTGTCACAGATAAGAAAATCAAATTGTTGTTTTTACTATTTTCCTCGTATTTTTTCCACATGTTCTCACCGTTTAAACCTTCTCTGGATTTCCAAAAATATTTCAAAACACACACACACACACACAACAGCAATATTTTTTTTATATATATAAAGACTAGCGGTCCCCACAGACGTCCTGTCCGAACGTTTGCTTTATGTGTGACAAAAAATTATAGAAATCGATTGCAGCGCCACCTACCGGGTCCAATTGTGAATTTAAACCATTTTCGAATCCCCTTGAACACACACAAAAAATTTCATCAACATCGGTCCAGCCGTTTAGGAGGAGTTCAGTGACATACACACGCACACAAGAAAAATAAATATTAAGAAGATAGAAGTACTAGAAGGTGTACAAAGGACCTTACACCCGGAATAAAAAATTTCCAATGGCCCAATACTATGTTCATCATCTATTCTACTCGTGTGCTAAGTTTCAATCAAATTCGTTCAGCTGTTACGACGAAGTTCAGAGGTTAAAGATAGACAGATAGAGAGACATTTATAATATTAGAAAATATTAGTATTTTCTATTTTTCTAGCTCCACCTCCGCTAAGATGGCTTCCTTAGCATCCCTACACCAGGTTGTTGTTTTTGTCTTCTAATGCCTTTGTTGCATGAGGATAATAGCAGTGCTAATGAATGTGTGCAACGACCAACATTTTTGTTAATGTTTGCAAGAAGTAATGAGGTTTCTTGTACAGTTGCCTTGCAGGGAAAATGTTCTGTCAGATGGAAATTTTCTCGCGGAGACTTGGATTTTGAACTGAATCCTCAGTTCAAAATCCAAGTCTCCGCGAGAAAATTTTGGGACCGATTTGAACTGAAAGTATAAAGTTATAAGGGAAGTTTATTACAATATTACTTCTCATTATGCGTAAATATTAAGTCTTAGAAGATGACGTGCTTCAAATATTAGTATATTTAAAATATAAAAATGACTTCTATATCCTAAAAAATATAATATGCTGTCGTGACGATTTAGGGCACATTGATTGAAGGAATTGAAAGTGATTTCTAGACACGGCATTGGAGGGCGCGCTAAGGGATCCCGCGGGAGAATGCCGCGGCACGGCGCGGGATCTCTTGGTAGGCCGCCGGAACGCTACAATATCTAAGCGGCTAGAGTACGTTGATCGGTGGCAAAATCCTCTGCCATTCCGCCCCGGTGTGCGTAAGCCTTAAGTGGCGTTTTCAACGGTTTGGTCGGAGAAGCCAACTAACCGGTAAGAGTGAATGGAGATGAGAGAATACCTTCACCAAACAGTGGGGTCATATAGTTTATTCAAAAATATCGAATACAGGAATAACTTTTATAACATATTCATTAACTCAAAATATGAAGCTTCCCGACTTCCACAAATACATACAAACACTTGCGTAGTTAAATGCTATTCTATTAACGAAGACCTAATTTAGCTACGTAACGTATTATACTATTACTGAGAACTGTTATATTCATGTTAACTGCTCCGACTAGGAGTAAGTTGGAAGCACTTAGGACTTAGGCAGTTAGAACAAAAGCTTATAGTGGGGAGTCCTATTACTGTAGCACTACACAGTTTAACTGTGTTTTACCGCGTCAATGGCATAGCTCGGGTACTACTCTATGAAAGGAAAGTTCATTTCAACAATAAATTAACCTGGAAGCCAGCTGTATTAATGTGAGAATGTTTAAAGCGTAGATACGTTTTGATTCTTTGTACCTGCAAGAGGTACTAATATATAATAGAATATTCACGATCTGAATATAATTTCAGTAATAATAAATGGTGGAGTAACAACTGGCGATCTCTCGCTTGCCAGGCTTCTACTGCCGGCGATTCTGTAAAAGAAACTCAAGGTGGAAATTTAAGATTGTGAAGTTAGCATGACATGAGTTGTCGTTCCAATTGATGCTACGGATTGACACTTGACAGCTCAATTCAAAATATACTGTTACTAGACACTGTTTATGAAATCCACATTTTATTTTAGTTAGCCCACAATGTCTTACTGCCGGGCCCAGGTCTCCACAAGTCCACAGGATCACATTTCTTATTATTCTATGAAACTTGTGAACTCATTTCAATTCCACATAAATCTTAAACTTCCAGAAAACATGTTAGCAAAGTTTCTTAGCCGCGACTCTTTGCGTCTCACTATAATTCAATTGTCACTGTGAGTAAAGTTTTCAGCTGCGGTCACAAAATAGCGAGCCATGCGTGTAATGTGACCACGCCAGTGACTGCGGGCGACCCCACTGCCCGCTCACTCACCGTACAGCCGAACTTGTAACCCTTGTTAGGTATATATCTACACTTCAACGTATCTATTCTTAATATTATAAATGCGAAAGTAACTTCGTCCGTCTGTTTTAAACTTGGCACACGGAAAAGTATATATCATCCCGGACGTAAATATGTGCCCTTGGGATAATTTTTGACTTTGACGCTGTAAGTAATTTATATTTGTGTTAATTAACATGTCGACTACATTGTAAGGTTCGATCATCCTAACTGCTGCTCGTTAATCTTCCATAGTTCGTCAGCTCATGAGCGCTTAACGGAGTGGACGTGTGTCGGTCGGTCTCGTTGCTTTTTGCTCAAATTTTTGTGATTGGTCAATTTGGTGAGGTTTTGATTCCTTGTTTAACTTACCGAACCCTTACCTGTGACTTACGCCCACTAGGCGGTCTTAGAAGAAGACACAGATAGTTTTGATAGTGCGACGCTAAAACCAGTGCTGAGGTGTGCCGCGATTCGTTGGATTCGAACCGGTGTCCTGCGATTCCGGAGCCCGAGCGTGTTGCCTACGCGCCACCAGTGCGATTACCGGCCGTCCCAAAACAGCGATCTGCTACGTGTGGCTGACGTCACCGCTACGCTGCTACGTCTACGGTTGCTACGAGCTATCGGCTACGAGAGTCGCATCGCCTACGAACTTCGCATCGGCTACGAGCTCGCTCAATATTACAAAATACTCAGATTCAGGCCTCAAACGCAGAAATTCGCAATTCCAATGAAGATATTGTTAAATCAATATCTTTCATTAATAAACAGTTCGAAGATTTCAAGAAGGAAATCGCTGATCTTAAGAAAGTCCACCAAGAACAAAGACAGCATATAGAAAATTTGGAAAGAAAAATTCGGGATATACAGCAAAAGTCTAGGTCATCTGGTGTCGAGATCCGAAACATTGCACAATCCGACTCTGAGTCCAGTGCCAGTCTTGTTAAAACGGTCTGCAACCTCGGTAAAACCGTAGGAGTGAAAATAACAGATTTTGAGGTAATGGATATATACCGTATACCTGGGAAGGCGTCCACCGCCCCCGCCACCCCACGACCAATTATAGCGGAATTTTCTACAGTCCTTAAAAAAGAGACTCTGCTATCAGCTGTCCGTGCATACAACAAAGACAAGGGAAAGGAAAAAAAACTTAATACTGAATTAATCGGCATCCCAGGAGCACGCCAGACAGTGTACGTCACCGAGCAACTTCCATCCAGTATTAAAAAGCTCTTTTACTTGGCACGACAGTTTGCCAAAGACAACAATTTCAAGTTCTGCTGGATATCCAATGGCAATATCTTCCTAAGAAAAATAGAAGGTGAAAAACAAATATTGGTACAGTCTGAAAAGTGTCTTAATGCTAAAAACCTTAGTATGTGACTAGTTGAATTGTTAAATTATTGTTATAAATATTTTTTTAGTTATAAGCAACCTAATCTATTTCACCATAACACACTGTCATACACTAAATATCGTTATTTCTTACCTAAATCATACCTCCAAAACCACACTACACCGTTATTATACCTAAATAAGCAATGTATCTCCAGCTCTGATAAATTAATAGCCCCAATTATAAGTCGCGCAACTGGGTCTCGTTTTGTTATTCCAGTCTTCTCAAATGGCTAACATAAATAATATTAACAGAGAACTAGATTCTTTAAGCGTAGGCAGCTCCTTCACCTGTAGTCCAGAAGACTGTCCAAAATTTGTTATCAATTTTGATAGTAACCTCACATTTCTACACTTAAATATACGTAGTATTAACAAAAACTTTGATCAGCTGCAGGCGCTGCTTCAATTAACAAAAACATCTTTTGATGTCATTATTTTGACTGAATGTTGGCTCAGTAAGGTTGTTAATCTGCCTGTTCTTCATGGTTTCCAATCATATTTAACAGCAGTAAACTCCAATCAGAACGACGGCATTGTTATCTACACGAAGCAGGACCTGCAAGTCTCAGTTTGGGAACCTAACTTTATGGGTGGCAACTGTCTCGTTTGTGAAATAGACAAAAAAATAGCCATTGTTGCGGTATATCGTTCTCCATCACACAATTCTAGGGAAAGTTTTGACAACTTTGTAGAAAGTTTAAACAATGTCTACGGTAAACTTTCCTCATGGCAGAACATAGCCCTCGTTGGTGACTTAAATATTGACATAAAGCCGAATAGTCGAAGTGACCGAAGCGTTGACTATCTTTTGCTCAATATATCTCATGGACTCCTCCCAACACACTTGCTTCCTACCAGGCTCGATAATTGCATAGACCATGTTTTCGTAAAAACCAACCTACCCGCCACCACACTAGTTCTAGACTCTCATATTACGGATCATAAACCAATTCTACTCAGTATCGCGAACACAATTCCTAAACGCACAACAGGTCATTTCTCTACTTCCATAAACTACGACGAAATTAGGTCAGAACTAGAAAAAAATGATTTTTCTTTCCTTTATAAATCTGACGATCCAAACACATCCATGAACGCTCTCATTTCAATATTAACATGTCTTATTTGCAAGCACTCAATTAAAACTAGAATCCCGAGGAAAAAAAGAACTATAAAGGCCTGGATTACCCCCGGGCTTCTGAGGTGTATCTCAAATCGGGACAAGCTTCACGCTAAATCAAACAAGGATCCTGAGAATCTGATACTCAAAACTACGTATAAGCGCAATCGTAATTTTTGCAATGAACTACTACATAAGTTAAAGACTGCTTACGATAAAAATGAACTTGAAAAAGCAAAAAATAACCCAAAAGCCCTTTGGAAAACAATAAAAAAAATAAGTAACACAAGTAAATTAAAAACCAGCCCAGTTGAACTCATGCAAATATCAGATGATCCCAAATCCTCCATTAATGAAGTGTGCAAATTCTTCACTAATGTGGGGAGGAGTTTGGCAGCCAACATTACCTCACATGGTCACATCTTAAATGTGTTAAACAGTCAAGTTCCGATCACGAGTGACATTCCACCGCTAGCCCCTGCCAACTCTTTAGCGCTACTGGAGGTTGATGAAACTGAAGTCGAATCCCTTATCTTACAATTACGCAACGACTGCGCCATAGGTTGGGATGGTATTTCACCCCTCCTATTAAAACTATGCCGTCAAACACTAATTCAGCCTTTGACGTTTATCTTCAATGCATATCTTCATAAGGTTGTTTTTCCTGAGGCACTTAAAAGAGCAATTATACATCCAATCCACAAAGCGGGGAACAGAAGCTGTGTAAACAACTACGGACCCATCTCGATTTTGACAACCCTCTCCAAGGTACTTGAAAGGATACTTGCCAGCCGTCTGAAAAGTTTCTTGGACAAGTTTAAAATAATCTCCGATAACCAGTATGGTTTTCGCACTGGTGTTTCGACCGAAGATGCAGTGCTCGCCTTGACACAAGTGGTTACTAAAAATAAGAAGAAGAATATTCCTTGACCTTTCTAAGGCTTTCGACACAGTTTCTGTTCCCCTGCTCATTGATAAATTGGAATTGCTCGGCGTAAGAGGAATAGCCCTAAAAATCTTTAAAGACTACCTATCGAATCGTACGCAAATGACTAAAATAGATCATTTTCTTAGTGATGAGGAATTGGTATCTCATGGTGTCCCTCAGGGTCTCATTTTATTCCAAATCTATGTAAATGAATTGTGCAGGATGCCCCTCCCTAACGCCAAGATCTTTGCGTATGCCGACGATACCGCGATTATAGTCGATGGTTTAACGTGGGACAGTGTTAGGAATAGCGCAGAGGTTGCACTTACGAAGGTCACAAAATGGCTTCATCTTAATTTGTTAACCCTCAACTTTGACAAAACTTCTTTTATACCATTCTCCATTCGCCATAACACTGCACCTGACCAAGCCTTCTCGTTGATAGCTCATACCTGTTCCCAACTGGCATCTCCGTGTCAGTGTCCAACGATTTCGAGAACCGAGAGCGTCAAATATCTTGGTGTACAAATAGATGCAGGGTTACGATGGAATCTGCAGGCTGATGCCGTGACCTCCAGGACTATGAGACTTATACACGTCTTTAAGTCGCTCAGAGACTCGGCCGACGTCGATACTCTTAAAATGGTCTTCTACGCTCTGTGTCAATCAGTGATAGGGTATTGTATCCCTGTATGGGGTGGCGCAGCAAAGGCCAGTCTTATCAAGGGTGGAGCGAGCACAGAGAGCTATATTAAAGGTAATGCTGCATAAACCTTACCGCTACCCTACTGCCCAACTGTACGCGGAATTTAAGGTTCTCTCAGTCCGTCAGCTCTATGTGCTTCGCTCAGTGCTTAGAAGACACGCTTTTGTCCCCCCGTCCGATCCAGGGAAGCGTACCAATGTCCCTCCAGGCATACAGCAGAAACCCTCATTCGCCAGACATCAATTCAACACACTCAGTGCTCACATCTACAAAAAAACTCACCAAGTCATTAACATTCGCGACCTCAATAAACACACAGCTAAAACTAAAGTGACAGAATGGCTACTACAACAGGATTATTCAAAACCGAATCATTGCTTACATTCATTGCTTAATAACTTATTAACTTTTTATTCGCTGCACAATCAAAATCTCACCCACACTTCTTCACACACACACATACACATACACACACACCCTCACTCACCCTAACACACACACACACACATTTGGGTTGCTCCACCTTTTCTTTTTTCTGGTCCTAAACCCTGCTATACAAATAGTTATATAGATATACATTTATTTCTTTCTTTTTTACAATTTATCATCGATGGTAGACCGACACACATCATAACTTTCATTTTGTAATAATAGCTGCTCACTGTATCTTAAGATACAGGGTTTCCCTAGTTTAAGAGGCAGGGCTCATCTTTCTGCGTACAGATCTTTTTTTTTGTAACACCTGACTAGTTCTCTTCTACCAAACCGTCCATTTTTTTATGTAATTTGAAATTTTATACTACTATTAATTTTGTAGTTATCTGTAAGTTTCTTGTCACAAATATTTTTTTTATTATTATTATTATTATTTATTATAGTGTACTGGCATGGCATCATAATCGTTATTATCATAATTGCAGTCGAAAGACGTCCTACCTCATGCCTGATCTAGCATTATCACATAGATCAGTCCTGGAGCCGGACGGGACCGTGCGTATTGTCCTGTATAGCTTCAGCTCATTATGGTGTAAAGACATCATAGTAATAATAAAAATAATAATAAAAATTTATTTAGGTCCTTTTACAAAGAAATACATTTTTACAAACTTATGAATACTTAGTAGTACCAAGTTCTTAACAGATTATCTTAAATACTTATATAAAAGCTAGTTTAATTTACATGTTTTAACCTGCCTATGAAAGGTGCGCTGGTACTGACATTATAACTTGTGGCGACCTGCCTGAGCTAGGTTAATAAAAACCTGTGTTTCAGGCCATCCCCATACCAAGCGATCAGCTGATTATTTGTCGATGGTTAGTTATTTTTAAAATAATACTATACTATACTAAAAATAAAAACATTTTAATAACTACAACATTATTGAAGTACTTCTAGAAGTCTTTCTGTGTCTGTGTAATTAAGTTTAGCCAAATATTCGCGTGTCTTTAGACTACAATGTTTGTTACTTGCACTGTAAATATTAAGTATTCTATTGAGCTTATTATATAAATAGGGTCCTAAATAGACATAGAATCGGTTTACAAAGGCATGTCTAGTTTGAGACTTTATGCAGACCAAATCCTTCCTTCGCTTGTTAAAAGGTACTGGCTTGTAAGCGAGTTCAACGTGCTGCTGTAATATGATGTGCAGTATAAATAATTGACGTACTGTTAGCACCTCACATGCAATGAAAAGCTGGTGTGTAGGATATCTGAAAGGCCTGAAGGTGGCTACCTTTAGAATTGCTCTTTGAGCACGTTCTAGAGGGAGTAAAAAAGACTTTGCAGCACCACCCCATGAAGTTATGCAGTATGTAAGTACAGATTGGCACAAAGCTAAATATACCTGTTTAATTAATTTAAAGTCAGCAATGTGGCGTAAGTTCTTAAAGATATATATGAGTTTACGTACTCTAGTACATTGCAAATCAATGTGTTTACGGAAATTTAGATTTGTGTCAATTGTGACACCTAAATATTTCATGTGATCGGCTTTCGCTAGAGTAGGACACGAACAAGCAGCGTCAGCGTCCGTCGTACAGTTATGAGCATAAATGGTAAGGTTAGTAAGTTGTATATTTGTGTTTCTCATTCTAAATAGGATATATTTGGTTTTATCTGCATTTAATGTTAGTAGATTCATACGAAGCCAATTTGATACAATGTTAAAGCCCCTCTGAGCAAATTTATAGACCTCCTCTCGTGATTTAGCCGAGAACAATAGGGCTGTGTCATCTGCATATGACATTATGATACCTTCTTCTAATTCCAGGTTGCACAGTTCATTAATGTAAATTAAAAACAATGTGGGTCCCAAAATACTTCCTTGGGGAATGCCGTAGCAGCTGTTTTTAAGTTCTGAACTTTTATACTGACCGAGTTTTACACACTGATGACGATTTCTAAGGTAATCAGAAAAAAGTAGGAGTTGCGTTCCTCTTATCCCAAGTGTTTCAAGCTTGTGCAATAGTTTAGAGCAAGAAATAGTGTCGAAAGCCTTGGCAAGATCCAGAAAAATTCCCATGCAATGCAAGCCATTATCCAGGTTTGTAGTAATATAATTTGTCAATTTGTGTACTGCTTGGCAGGTTGATCTTTTTGGTCTAAAACCAAATTGACATTCTGAAAGTAATTTGTTGTCCTCAAGATATTTTACTAACCTATTATTTATAATTCTTTCCAGAATTTTTGAGAGGCCTGTTAAGACTGAAATGGGTCTGTAATTATTTACGCAGTTCTTGTCTCCCGATTTGAATACAGGGGTGACCAGTGCTTTTTTAAGTAGGCTAGGAAAAACTCCCTTAGACAGACATAGCTGGAAGATATGTGTTAAAGGTTGAGCAAGTAGGTGTTTGAATTTCTTAAGGATTCTATTTGGTATATCATCCCACCCGACTGCACAGTCATCTTTTAACCCGGAAATTATTCCTAAAACTTCGTCGACGTCGGTATCTAATAAAACAAAAGAATTAACTGGATTTACAGTTCCAGTAATCTGGTGTTGGCAAGGGAGAGTTCTAATTCCAGAAGTTTTTTCAGCCAAATTTTTACCAACATTGACAAAAAAGTCATTTACTTTATCTGCTGCCTTAGATGGGCTAATATCTGTTGACAGTAAATCAAGTGCAGGTTCGGAGTTTTTTGTGGTAAATGTATTTGTTCGTATATATTTCCAGACTAGTTTATTATTTTTTCCTGCTGATTGAAGCTCATATTTATCATGTTGGATTTTTATTTTCTTCAGAAGGCTATTACAGAAGTTCCTATATCGTTTGTACGTTGTGCTAAGTACCTCGTTGTCAGGTGCGAGTTTAGATTTTAAGTGCAATTTGTCTCTATGTCTTATACAACGGACGAGACCTGGTGTAATCCAGGGTTTGATATTACAATATTTCCTAGGCATTTTTGTAGAGAAAGTGTTCTTAAAAATTGCATGTTGAAGTGAGCCTATAAAGTAGTTTAGGGAAGTATTTGCGTCGCATGAGTTGTAAACTGGGTCAAAATTTATGCTGCGTATGTCAGATTCAAGTTTTGCCATATTGACTTTGGTATAGCTGCGCATGCAGTTTTTTCTGGGTAATGATATTTGCAGTGTTAGTAAGATTGCATTATGATCAGTTAGCGAAGAATTAGTAATGAATGTTTTTGTTAGTTTTTTTGTTTTCAAAATAATATGATCTAAGCATGACCCACTTTGATGCGTGGGATAATGATAAGCTGGCAATAGTCCATGATATGAGCAGATGTTTAGGTAATTATGGGCATGATTATCGATTTTCCCGGAAACAATGTTAATGTTTATATCGCCTATTAATATAATGTTTTTGAAATTACACAGCTTGTTTAGAAGTGTGTCAAGAGAATCTAAAAATCGGTCAATATCTTGAGAAGGAGGTCTGTAAACAGCCATTACCACTATATCGGGGCTAATTTCAATGATCAAGCAATTACTATCCTGAACTATCGGTTCCTCTACTGTTGCTTTCAGATTTTTCTTGATATAAACTACTAAGCCATCATTTTGATTGATGTGTCTATTGGTTTTGTGAGAAGAATAACCATCCAGGGGTGGTAAATTGAGTGTCTGGTTGGACAGCCAGCATTCTGTCAAGACAATTATATCACAGCTTATGCCAAGATTTTGTAACAACACTTCAAAACCATTCATGTTTTTGTTTATGCTGCGAATGTTTTGGGTGAGCACAGTTAATGTTTTATCTATTGCAGTAATAAAATGTTTACAGTCTTCAACATTACATATTTTAGTTTCAGACACAGAAAAGCTGTCTAGGTCATAAAGCAAATTATCAATCATAGTTATATTTAATATTTGAGATATAAATAAACAATTAGACAATTAAATTACTGTTAGAGTGCTTAAAAAGATATGAGATATGTAGCGCTCTTAGGCGCCTTCATAATCTATAGAATTTATATAGTTTTCCTCTGCGAACTTACGTGCCGGGCAACTAGCATCACCAGTTTTGTGGTCACTTTTGCGCTTGAAGCGATTGCACGTCGCACATTTGTGGGGAGCATTCTTATTGCTGCAGTCCTTAAAGGAATGACCAGACTCTCCGCAGTGGTTACAAGTTGAGCTAGTTTCTCGGCAATATTTAGCTGCATGTCCAAATTGCTGACAATTGAAGCACCTGGTGACTATCGTGAAATCTCTCACGGGACACGACGACCAATTGATGAAAATACGCCCTTGGTCAATAAGAATTCTCCTGATTTCAGCTGGTAACTCTAGAATATAATTACAGGTGCTCAGATTTTTCTTACCTGATTTATGGCTTAATTTCATCGTAGCTAAGAGGGATTCACGGGTAGTGTTCGGCAGCTTCTCAGAGAGGTTTTGCTCGAAAATACACTCAAATACTTCCTGTTCAGTTAGAGCTGCGGGGACACCAATAACTGCAACCCTTGGACGGCGCTTTGGTGGTTCTTCAACGGTAAGGCCTGATGAAACTAGTTTATCCGACTTCCGCAATTTTTCAATGTCTTCTCTCTTGTCCGTGCTGATGATGACTCCTCCGTTTCTCACTTTACGAACGCTACGAACATGAAGTTTCAGTTCTTCGGGAGAGATGATTTCCTGGACGAGAGACTTCGTGTCGTCGCTGGTTTTAGATTTATCGCTGTGATAAATAGCAATGGAGCTTAAATTTGCAGGTCTGATGTAGTTGTCGGTGCCCTTCTTGACCATATCCGCGAATGAAGTTGTTTCTGCGGGCTTCATTTTACTTTCTACGACTTCTTTGAATTGCTGAAGTGAATTCGCAACGCCCTGTTTCTCTTTTAGGTGTTCAATAGTGGTGTACGCCTGAGTAGTTTTATGAGTCAAGGACTGATATAGGACAGCCATCTGAGATGTCCCACTTGTCACTTTACGACATAAATTGGTCACACGGATCTTCTGGTCAGCGTTCATTTTTCCGTCCGCTACTATACTGCATACTTCGCTCAAGATGGACTCTATCGTACTCATCCATTTCTGAATTTCCGAAATGGGTATAACTTCAGCGGGTAGCACATGTTCCGTTGTTGCTGGTGGAGTTGGAGCTATGGGCTTGTCTTGTTCATTTGGTGTCGGCGGAGGACTTCGCTGCAGCAGTTGGCTACGGCCAAATGGGCTAGATCCTGAGCTAGCCATTGTAACAGTAGACTATAGAATTTAGTTCATTGCATACAATGAAAGCGTAGGGTAATGTTTGTATCAAATCGCGACACTCTTTAGTTATAATGCTTACACTGCATATGTAATTCCAANAGATAGATAGTAGGACCCCCATGCATACATTAGATAATTGAATTTTACTACAGCATTGTATCTTTGCAATTTGTTGCTTTAACGAATCGCTCAGCAAAAATCAAAAGCTTCTATTATATGAGGATCACGATACAGGGTAGCGCGGAATCCAACGACATTCAACGTCCAGCTGCATTCCAGCTCGATGCGATGTCGCTTTTACATGCCTCTGCTCGGCCGTGGAATGTTGAGCAAATATGTAGTGTATAGCTATCGGGGATGCAGAGGGGAATTTCAAAGTTTTCTCGCAAATACTGTTTTGGCGTCGCGTCGGTGCAGGTTTAAAAATTGTAGGAAAGTAATTTTTGGGACTTGGAAAAACAACCTGAAATAACATTACAAATTGCTATGGTTCAAAGTCAAGCAAGCAACCTTCTTTGAGAAAAACTTTTTACGTGTTAACTTATAATATAAAAGGGATTATAATATTTTAGCTATTGCCTGCGATTTCGTAGGTGCATATCCCGTTTTTTCCCGTTCCCGAAGAAATTTCGGAAAATCCTCTCTTAGTCCTCCTTTACAATCCACAAGGAACCAATATGTCAAATTTCAACTTTCTACGACCAGTAGTTTCGGTTGTGCGTTATCTATCAGACACTCAGTAACGGAAGAGTTTTATATTATTGATAAGCTTTAGCGGCTTTGCTCGCGCTAAAGTAGCCTCTAACCTTCTCCAGTGTCTCAGATCTTTGTACCAGTATTCATGAAAACTGGTTCAGGGATTTGGGCGTTCGGCGTAAAAGCGTAGGTAACAAAGAAACATACTTACTTTGGCATTTATATTATTCAGTTAAGATTCCAGGTTACGTTTAGGTTTGAACCTAAATGGAATCTGGAGTGAAGCAATAAATGCATTGTGGCTAGGATTGACAGCCACAATGTAGGTTTTATGGATTCATAAATTAACAATCTCAAACTATGATGACACATAACTCGAAGCTAGAATAAATCTACAAAACAAAACACAAACAGCACTCTTTGTCTGCATTTCATTCACAATGAAACGTTAATCCAGCACCTGACGCACGCTCATACAATTTCCACGACACTTCACATTTACTGAAACAAAAGCCTGCCACACACTCTTCAAAAGCCACCCCTCCTCTATTAGAGTAGTCCGGAACTTTCTGGCCTCCCACACGAGCGGCCATTACGCGCGTCTAATATTTGCTCACGTGTGGCGCGCCTTAATGGGCGCCGGGTGATTCTGCAATCATTGTGCCTCGGCCTGGCTTTTAGTGGGGGGTTCACGCACTGGGTGTATTTCACGCTGCAGTGACTTTGAAGATAGTACTTGTTAAATTATTTACCTTGAAAAATAGGAGGTTAAAGTCAAATAAAAAATATGTAAGAAAATAAATCATACTACTATTATCACAATTTCTATCTCACATTATTTACTTACTTAATTATTATTGAAACGAGATTGCAGTAGGTGTGATTTTGGAGAAAATGTGAGAACTTGCGTTATAGACCCTCCAGAGTCTCTCATTAGGATTAAAAATTCGTAAGGAACATCGTTCTTGGCGGGGTCACTCATCGGTACACGCTTTTTATAAATCGTTTTCTTTCCCAGTTCCCACTTATACAAATGTGTGTGTATGCGTGTGTGTGTTTTAAATAAATAAATTGTGTCTTGGTTTCCAAATTTAAACTTTACTTCAAATAAGTTTGCATTTGTTTGTAGATCCAATGAAATGTTTAATGACTTGGTTTGCAGAAAAGAGGAAAAATGCAATATCACTTTATTAAAATCACACGAATGTTACACACCCATTGTATCATTTACGTTCCGAAGCTATGTAATAAAATCCTACTTATAAGCGATAAGGATGTTTAATGGTGCATGAGCGTCAATCGGAAGATGCATTAGCACCCTCACAGCGATAACATTGCTTTATTGACAGAAATGAGAGGGAATTCTGCTTGTAGGCACCACTTCAACCACCTGCCCTTTTTATCCGACTCCCCCGAAAGAGGGAAATATTTTAAGGAAGTATGTACGTACATATGTATGAACTTGTATGTTTATCATTTACGCACGCCCTGTAGCCTTAAAGTCTGGTTAGATTTTACAAGTGTGGTATTATTATAATCGTCTTAATTTCTTGACAAAATCAAGTGGGATTTCAAAAGAATGTGCTATAGGAAACGATTCCAAAAATGTGGAAAATAAAATATTGACTTGGATCAAAAAACTCAACTACAAAAGGTCGGTATATTTTTCAACTTATTTGGGATCGACGCAGCATGCCTTCTCCTTCTATACATCTCTATAAGCCATGTTTTCAATAGCCACTTCCTGTCCAGCCAATCACCTATGTCACATCGTATCTTCGGCTGATGACGAAGCTTTTTCTCGTCCTAGTGCGTAACCAATTCGGTAACAATCAGAATATTGTGATGAAAGCGACGAGCGGCTATCATCCTTAATAGACAGTGTTCTGCCGCCAATAATCTAGGGGGCCTATTGAGGAGCTTAGCACGAGCCGGCTAGCAGGTTTCGAGAACTTCACTCGATTTTGGGATTTCCGTTCACTCGACAGGTTTGTTTAGTCTGCAATCACGAGATGTCATAGTAAGGGGTTAAGTGACAGATTGAAAGTGCGAGGCAAGTTATGTAAAGAACAGCTAGCTAGCTAACTACTTGAGTCGGGTGGTGATGGGTGCTCAAAAACTCAAAAACACCAGGACGTGAACTGTAGTGGCCGTTTGTCGATGTGAGTGCGGTACCTCCATCTAAAACATGACCCACTTGTTGGAGTGCCCCGAGTGCCTTTACACCTGCACCATTGAGGACAGGTAGGTATGCCAGTAATGCCGCTATAATCGTGGCCACCTCAACATCATCATCATCATATCAGCTGGAAGACGTCCACTGCTGGACATAGGTCTCCCTCAAGATTAGGGGGGGGATTATGGGTTTGCCATAATCGCAACGCTTAGCAAGCGGATTGGCAATCGCAGTGTAGCTTTTGCAATGATAATAATATAATAATAATAAGTTTTATTCAAAATTATAGGTAAATAATGAATACAATTACAATGCACATATAATGCTGCTGCCCATTCTCTAG
The DNA here is from genome assembly GCA_002192655.3 of Mamestra configurata. Taxonomy (NCBI): domain Eukaryota; kingdom Metazoa; phylum Arthropoda; class Insecta; order Lepidoptera; family Noctuidae; genus Mamestra; species Mamestra configurata. The sequence goes on from NDFZ01005238.1 coordinate 116,643, forward strand.
TGAGACCCTTTGACGTCTCTTACGACACCCATGGGAAGTGATGGTATGGTGCTATTCTTTTACGTCCGACACCATACAGAACACCGCGGCTAAAACGATTGTCAAGACAATGATTAATCTCGCGTGGCTTTTGTAACGAAAAACTATTAGTATTGCTTGAGACAGACATTTTCGTCGTGAATGAGGGTATCATGAAATGACGACCACCAGGTGGCGGCACTGAGGCGTCAGGTCTCTGACAAAACGCTAATGTTTTCCGACACTTGTAAAATTGACATCAAAGTTACGTTTACGTCAAAGTCACTTTCCAATGAAGAAGACCTCTCGCCTATGTGGCGCCTACTCGTGGTGTAAATTTTCTTCGAAATCCTCATAAACAGAAGTCACCTTGTATAAGCCCCGTGCTGCAAATTATCTTAATTACCAAACCCACACAAACTAAAGATAATATTTTTTCTTATTTTGAAGAAATGTACCGTCGAGTAGTTGCAACAGTTCTTTAGTTTTATTATTTTACTGCAACAATGTCGTTCACTATAAAACTTGCTCTTCTTAAAATTCTTTTGTGTTGCTTTGTTCTGAATGCATTGTTATGCTGAAAAGTTGACAATGAGACTTCAATGCTTAAACATAATAGTGACAATGGTGGAGTTTATTCTGATGTCACTTTATAATATATTTCAGATACAATGTTCAAGAACAAAATCGAATGAATTATATTATCTGTTCAAAGACGAATAAGTCTTGTGTTCATATTAAATGGTGTGAGTTTAAGTGATGATAACTTCAAAGATTTATGTGAAATAGTTGCGATATGACCTTAAGTTATTAATAACCAAGGCCCTAGCGCGATGCGTTCAGTTATCCGTCATGATGTGTAAAGATTTATTCTCTGTTACCAGTTTGATATGGAGGAAAGTAGATTTTGTTATTTTTCCTCCTCCACTGTTATTTCGAAATTCATTTCGCTGCAGGAGCCAAGACAATTTGAAGTAATGTCGCTCCATCGTCGACTTTGTCCCTGTCATCTATGACCTAGACAAGAGTCAAGAGCAAACCCATCTCAAATAAAAAAATAAAAAATATTTTTAAAATCCTCCGGCTGCCAATTTCGTAATTCAGGCTTCCATCAAATAAACAAATACTCTGTAGCTGAACTTGTATTTGAACCAATCGAATAGGTTAAAGGCAACGTTACCTATATACCATTAATTAACGACTTTACCAAGCAAAAAGTCCAACTCATAATAAATACTAATTATATTTTATGTATTTGGGGAAAAGTTCAAGTGCGTCGAACAGTATAATGGCTATTGACTCGAGAGCTGGCTCTCAATAAATATAACACAATATGTATATTGCAATAGAAACTGGCTGACAACACATTGAACACAGCTTTATATCACCGGATATTATAAAGCTGTGTTTATGGTGAAAATGACTAAACTGGAAAGTGTAGTTTTTTCTTAGAGTATGTAAAACAGGATAGGATACAATACTCACCAGCTGTCTTAAAAAGGTATGTTTGAGCTTTGTTTATATCTCTGTAAATCGCAACTTATTCAGTGAGTGATCTTTGGCTCTAGAAAAAATATCAGTGCGCATGTCAGTCCTCTACATACTTTGGACTTTCTGACCACTGGCACTGTTATAGTAATTTGTCCCGCAAATGATTTTAACGCTATCAACACTGTAACCGTATTTTGTTTATGATTTTCAGTAACTGATAATACAATCAATAATCATTGTACTGGATGTGTAACAATAGCATTATGACATGCCTCAGTGAGCATCATTCGTTACCTTACAGCAAAAAGGTTTATTTTAACTTTCCTAATCATTCCATTCCCACATTTTCAATTCCAAGCCTGCTTACAAAGCTGTTCCCGAGTTGGTCGACAAAACTTTCAGTGACCATTTTTCATGCGAAGCATATGGGAAGGGTAAAATTTGGCAAAATTCCTTTTTATCCCTTACCTAAGGCAAACACGGCCTTCAGCCAATATTTCAGGGGCCCAATTTCAGCCGTTTTGTTGGTGACTCGGTTCACAGGGACGGGCAAACAAAAAGTTTCAGGAACGCGGATTATCTTCAGATCGTGGAGAGCTGTACACATTACGGTTTTGTGTCTGGATTTTAGTAAGATTAACGTTTTTATTTGATTGACGTTTTCGGATTATTGGCTCTTTTTGTCGTCTTTCGGTGTTCGGTTAAGCTGGAAATATGACACTTTTTTACAGACGTGGAAGTTTTAGCAATAAGATATTAGGGCACATGAATATTTAACAGAAATTATAAATTGGTACTGTATATATATGTACTGATGGATAGAAATAGAGGTCGTTATTATTATGCGAGTTTAAAAGTCAGGAAACTTTAAAAAAGTTGACGAAAAGTTAATTTATTGTTTAAAACATGATTATTATAAGGTCGATGCTTACTTGCTCAGCTAATGAACATTTAAGAATATAAATATTTTGATCGTTATGGTCGGTTTACTCAATGTACAAGGTTATGTAACCACATTATTATTCATATGATCAGCAGTATCGCCGACCTCTCTCATCGAAACCATATTCCATCTTATTCATGTAACACCTTATGAAATTCATGACGCGAACTGTAATAATGATTCCCAATATAAGATATTCAGTGCTTACCTTTGCTGAATTTATTATTCATGAAAGCACAGCGCTGCTTTAAAATAAAGCCTTTCACGAAATATTCTGGATGTTCAATAACAAAGGCTGAAACTACAGCCATTGTAAAATAGTCTGCGAAAAAAATTGTGAATTTTGCCGTTTAGTGCGCGATGATTGTTAGTCAGACAGCTGGCACCAAGCCAGGGAGCAATATTGTTTTATACGGCTGGTGCTGTGCGTTATCGTGATATCTGAAGGAAATTCTAGGCGTCTAGGTCTTTATTGTGTTACACTTGTGAGCTAATCTTAGCAGTAGAATTAATTTACTCATGATTTCTGATCCGATTTTCTCTTTCTCATAATAACGAGACAATTACGTGAGTCTAAACGAGTCAACTAGCGTTTTTCTATGATTTTACTTTTGTGGCCTCTCCAGAAACCGTTAAATTTTTCGGGCTTTAGGCACACACGGCACACGGCGACAACCTTCCATCAGTTAAAGAATGTTCTACTAGCAATCGCTTATATTTTGCTAGGCTAATTAGTGTAACTCTGCTGGGCAAAGGCGGGGGTCCTATTTTCTCTTTCCATGCCTCTCTATTCTGTGCAATCTCTGGCCAAGATGAGAGATAAGAAGAATAATAGAGATGAGAAAAGATCGTCACTGGACGCCAGAGGGAACGCCGTCGAGGTCGACTGCGGCAAAGTAGTGTGACGATCTGATGACGTTTGAGAGCCTAACTTGGCCATAGATCGCACAAGATAGATATTACCTTATACAAACATAAAAACACACAGAAAAAAGTTTATCTTTTTTCAAACGTATTTCAAAGTTTGGATACTGGGGACATGATGGTGGCGCATGTGTTTCATAATTTGGCTGGGTCAGCTGGTCATCTCTCAAATACCACGGTTTATTTTAATTTTTTGGCCTTTGAATTGTTTTTTTACTTCAGACGCTTTTATTGTGCACATCTTTCTACATTGTTCTCACATATATGTATTATTTCGACAAGAACAATGTAACCACAACTTTGAAACAATTTATTAAACGAGTGTCCGTGGAGTTTCTTGCACGTTCTTCTCCATAGAGATAAAATTCAAAAGTGCCTGTAAATGGTGTAATTGAAATAAGTGCTTTTAATTTGAGTTGGACAATACAGTTTCTTTATCAAAATTGAAATCGAATGATTTACAACTTGATGCAACTAAATCAGACTGATATCTCTATTTGGGTAATGCATGTCTACATAAGTTAACAGCTAGTGGGAAACTACTAAAAGACAAGTTTCACTGATAGTGAGGGGACACGACCGTTCGTTTTCGAAGTGCGAATTTGTCGCACTGATCTTGTTATAGTTTAACTTCGTTATTAAGCACATAACGTATGGGTGGAATGTAGGCTAGATGGATTCAATGTATTTTATGGGAGATCGAAGTTGTTACACAACACTTTTAAAATTACTGTCTAAGGATGTAATGACTGTCTTGTTGCTGATCGCGGTATCTACTAAATAACTTTTGGGTGGGCTGAACGAACTTAAAAAATAAAATGGGGAAGGGAGTGGAGGCTCAATTTGCTGTTGTTCTAATCCTCAATAAATACCTATAATCTTCTTCTTTCAATTACAATTTGAAATTATAATTGCATTTTAATATTAGCGCAGAGATTGACTGAAGGAAATCAAATGATTATGACGAAAATTTAATAAAAATGTTTTTCGGAAGTTCCACGAAGAGGAAAAATGAGATATATTGTCCTCGCCCTCTTCGTGGTATCCTTGTCACAAGCGGGGATGGACAGGGAACGGATATCTATCTTTATTGTTTCGCAAACAATGTAGAAAGAAAAATGTTTGAGGCCAAACTGAAACAAGTTATTCAAAGTTTTCAAGTTTATTTTGGAATTGTAATTGTGGAGTATGGAAGTTAGGTAGATGGTTGATTTATCCTAATTAATATTCTGACACTAGTTAATTGGTTGTTAACCAAAACATGTAGGCAATTCTTTGACATTTGTTGCGGAATTTGTTTAAAAGAGTCACCTCGGTTCTGTAACGCAAAAGGCATTAGAAGGAACACGGATGGGTTTTAATCAGTAAGAGTCTGACACTCCCTTCTGCTCCACCCAGAGCGGAAAGAGTCATTTGATGAATTCCCATCCATAATAAAAAAGGCCATTGACACTTGGTACTAACAAAGTTCTGTAAATGCAATTTTATTTTTATGGTAACTGTTTATAAACTGGATTTTTTACAAACTTTAAGCTATTAAAAAGCAATCAGATGCTTAAAAGTATCATATTTTTCATTTTCGCATTTGTTTTTAATGTGTATCTCATCCCTATCAAGCTCTATCCCGAACTTGGCTCACTATACATAATGAAACAAATCGATATGAGAAACAAGTGACTAAGTACGTACTCTCTCAAGTACCTCGGAAGTATCCTCGACGTTATTATATTGTCGTTATAACTACCAGGTATTATAGCCTCCAAGTTTCAAGTCTTATGTTACTTAGGAGGACCGGCATTGAGGAAGTAAGTTGTTTAAGTCCAAGTTAAGTTACACAGGTACCTATATAACTTAGTTAAACTATGCGGTACGTGGCGTTAGTTTAGTGTTACAAAAAACTTAATTGGAACTTTGATATTTTGGCAGTTAAAATTAATGACTAACAATAAAAGTGAACAAATTTTTCAGTGATACAGAAAAATATCGTTACTAAAACAGAATTAAAAAATACTATTTCGAAATAGGAATATCAAAGTTTCAATTTACGAAATGTCTATCACGTGCCACTCAACGTGGTCTTTTAATCTCAAACAAAATAGAATCGCGTGCTTCAAACGTACTCTCATAACCTTTAAATTCGCATCCGATGCCAAATCGAGCCAATTTTTATGGCACTTCTATAAACTAATAAATGAACTGTAATTTGGCGGGTTCTGAAAAAGGGGTCGAATTGAGAAATCATAACGTCTGTGTACTGTTTTTCTGTCAGTGCCGCGTGCGTCACGCAATAAGTTACAAATGCACTTGGTTTAAAAGAAAGGTCGGAAGAAGTTATTTGATGATTTCCCATACTTAAAAAAAAAGAAAGCTGGCAGAC
>NDFZ01005238.1:122869-326205 GCA_002192655.3 Mamestra configurata
GGGGGGGGGGGGGGGGGGGGGGGGGAGAAACTTGACTCCAACAAAAATTAGCACTTTAAAGCTTTAAAGCTTAACATTTCGCCAACGGATCCTTGGATGAAAAAATGGTTTTAGAAAACCCTGAATATTTTTAAACGACCCATCCACACCATGTAGGCCACCAAAAAAAATGTATTTCAAGATTTAATTTCACCACTTTGTTGGCGTGATTAATATGTATACCCATACCAATGCGTCTCTGAGCTAAACCGCGGACGAACAGACGGACATGGCGAAACTATAAGGGTTTTTTGCTGACTACGGAACCCTAAAAAGACTTCTTCTTCCTCGCTGTTTCCCCACTTTTTGTGTTTCTATCTAAAAAAGATTTCAATTGTGAGTGCTTTATTGTTTGAACTATTATTTTAAAACACCGTAATAATTATTTAGGAGTTATTAAAACGTTTTTCTGCTAAAAACCGTTGGAAATAATTTCGTAAAATAACGTAATATACTTCTTTTACTCACGGAATAAATAAATTGTAAGAAATTTTCATGCAATCTAGTTTATAAAACCGACAATTATTTCGGAAGTATACATATATGCAGTTGCGTGCTTTGAAAGTAAGAAACACGTCACTGGCGGTAGAAATAATAGGACAACTTTGAAAGCTCTTATAAAATTGCAAAAATGACGTTCTTCATCACGGAAGTTGTTTGTTTGGATCGTGTGAGTCGGCACTTATAAAAAATGTGTACAATTAAATGTAGTTTTACACAAATTAATCATTGATAAAGTGATTAATTTCCTTGAGGCGACGATACCATCTTCCAAGGGGTCGCCAGTCATTCTTTCATTTTTGTAATTAATTTTGGCTACAGTGATTGCATTAATTTTAATTAAAAATATTCCGACACTATAAGTGCATTCCCGTAAAATTAATAAGGAACTGAAAATTGTGAAATATCACGATGATGAAGTGTGTTAATATTTCAGCGGTTTTACTGACGAGAACTTTTTCGGATTTATTTTAAATGTGCTTGTGCTTTTAGCAAAAGCACATTTAAAATAAATCCGAAAAAGTTCTTTTGCTAAAAGCACGTTGATATTTCTCATTAAATCATGGCGTAAAAGCAGTTTATCTTTTATAACTCTGCTCTCGGCGCCACTTCGAATAATTAATCAAATGAACGGTTATTTATTGAGATAAATCAAGGGTTTTCCGTTGTCATTACGACTAAGTCGAGAGGAGACCCTTCAAACTGCCTTGGAATATGGGCTTAAGTTTTATTAATGAAGCTAAGGCACCTCCTCCACGAGCGAGTGTCTCGCGGCGATACAATCGTCCTGCCGCCTCATTATAATTATAATAACTCCATGAACGTGTCTCCACACAGCGATACAATCATAGCAAGTCGTCATTGACGAGCAAACCATCGACTCGCGGCGACTCGCTCATGGAGGTGGTGCCTATTTGTTTGATAGCCGTTATCGATGCAGTTTTAGATCAATTATTTCCTCTGATGAAACCATTTTTTTTGCAAATTGAAAATTACCCCAAGGGAACATACTCTCGGGATAAAAAGTATGTCTACGTCCTACACCAAAACAATCATCTAAATCCGTTAAAACATGAACAGGTAACAAATAGACAAACACGCAGAGTTACTATTGCTTTTTTAATATCAATATGGATTATTACCAATCTTCTTTGACTCCATTACTTACAGAAATGAACTCGTCTAAAGTTGTCAGGTTTTATTAAGAACTTAACCTCTGAAGTACCTTCGGCCTAGCACTCGCTGCGGACTGTTATGAATTGCTTCCGCGCTGGAAGTGCGAGCTCATTGTTGCACAAATTGCTCGCTAGTGATGTGCTACGCTTTATATAACTTTGATTATCTTCTGGTTTTTGGACATGCTATACAGGTAAAAGGGGTCGCAAAGTAGTAAGATTTAAAGTGGTAATTTTTATTACATTCATAATTATGTAAAGGAGAACGAGGAACTAAGGAACCCCCATATCTTTAAACCTAACCCCACACTGCGGTTGGCCCGAGGGTAGTCAACCATCAAACCCCGAGGGTTGTTCCGTAGTCAACAAGAAACCCTTATAGTTTCGCCACGTCCTTCTGTCTGTCTGCGCTTTAGCGCAGAGACGCTTAGCACTAGAAAGTTGGAATTTGGAATGGTTATTATTTATTAATCACAATCACTGTGATAAAATAAGAAGTTGAAAAAAAAATATCGTCTATCCCATGGTGTGTAGGTCATTTAAAAATATCGTGCCCCCCCCCCCTCTGCCAGCTAAACGGTTGTTTTTGGAGACGTGGAAAAAATCACAGTAGTAGCATATAATTAACGAATTTAACTACTAATTTAACAACTCGCACTTTGCCGGTTTTTGTATTAACATGTCACGTTGGATACATAAATATCCGTTTGTATTTCCTTCACTCTGTTTGGTTTTATTGTTCGTACTTAACATAATTCTGATGGTTCCTATTTTTCTGATGAAATAGATGTTCATTCATTTGATGTTCCTTCGTTTTATTTTGATGAAAATATATATCAGAGAACGAACTATAAAATTTACAAGTGAGAAAGAATTTGAAGCAACGTTAACTAGCTTCATACTAAACTAAAAACTTCAAAATACTTACTTAAGATATCCAGACATCAGATTCTCCTGTTCATTTAATAAATATTTCGCTTCATTTACACAACCCATTCAAAAACAGATCTTAGTTAAATATTTTTTAAACGTAAAAGATTAAACACTTTTTTTAAGATAAAAAGATAAACAAATTGAGCAGGCTGTCAGTAGCACAACTTTGAACAAATGGCGGCTATTATTTACGTGCTTCGGATTGTTCAAATTATGCGTAAAACTGTTCAGTCTTTTTTAACAGGTTCATTGTTAAGACATTAGAATGGAAAATGTTTGCTCTGATTCGGCATAGAAACAAAACCCCACTAAATATTTTAAAGTTTAAAAGTAATATGGCTATTTATTTTAGTCGTAACATCAGCTCCAACGGACAGGTGCGACGCGACGATTTATTTTCGTAGATATTGTTCTAAAATTGCTCTACAGATAGAACAATTTTCTAGAAAATGCACTGTCGCTTTATTCTTGCTTTCTTGAGTAACTTTTGAAAAACATCTTCATTGTTGTTTCTTAGATACATATGTTTATCACCAAGTAACTAGCACTATGAGTACCACTCAATAAATAATGGAACAACACATTTTATTTTATAGTAGTGACTCGCGTCTATCAAACAAAGTCAAAAAGTCAAAGTCAAAACGTTTATTTCAATTAGGCCATTAAACGGCACTTTTGAACGTCAACAATATGTCATGTGCCTGTGTATGTAGGTATATTTAGGTATGATTAAAAATATAGTATTGTAAAATTTGTGCACTGGATCCTACCCTCTATTGTGATCTCTCTCTATCACTCAAAGGTTTGCTGGTAGAAAACGGATTTTTGAGTAAAGCTCGCTTTTGTACATGAACTATTTTAATCACTGAATTAATATAAGCTGTTATGGTGTACCTACTGTACAATAAAGTATTAAGAATATCAAAAGAAAGACAATAAGAAAACCTGGATACAAGAGCTTGGCAGACGAACAAAAACGAACTAGGACAGCGAAGAATTTCATTTTGTTCAGTACCTAATCAACTGCGAAACACTGAGCTTATTGACTGGTATAATTCTGTATCTTTAAGTAAAACTTTCCTTTCTACAAGACCCTCATCTACAAGACGACGGAAGTCCCAACAACCAAGATAACAAAAACAGTTAAAATTAAACTGTAGTAAAAGTAAAAGTTCGAGGACGTCGTCGTCCCCTCCCTGGCGTCGTCAGAACAACGCTTGTTAACCGAGAGTTTAATTGTTAACACTATTTCAAGTTTGCTGTTTAACTTCAGTGTTTCCCTCACTTGCCCGCGCTTTTGCATTTCCGACGCGACGTAAATATACAAGTTGCTTCGTTAATAGTATCTTTGGGACGAAAATTGAGGAACTTTAGGTAGATTATAGATTCGTAGACAGTCATTATGGATTGTCCGGAGCCACAAAATCAGACACCAGTCTTGACAGCAGATCATCCATCTTCCAGTAATCTCTCATGTATTATCAGCCAGTAACCAGTTAGTGGCTAAAACGGGGTTGATACCTGCTGGCGAGACTGCTGTCTGATTTTTGTGGACGTCTGATAGATAGACGCTTCATATAGAATTGATACTGTTTAATTGTTAACACTATTTCAAGTTTGCTGATTAACTTGACTGTTACCCTCGCTTGCCCGTGGTTTTATACTTCCTACGAAAATGTGCAAGTTGCTTCATTAATAGTCCCAAAGATATATGTATTTATGTATGACGAGTTTTTTGGAATTCTGGAAGGCTTAGATGGTGGCTGTTGTGAGACATGATGGTGAACGGTAGGGTTCTCTAAGTCAAGAGTGAATAGGTTACTTTTAGGCAAACGTGCTACATCGTTGAACACATCACCGCTGACCTAATGGTAAGTGGTGATGTGACCTGATGGTGAGGTAGTGGTCAAACCTAAGTCTCCTATAATAAAAAAAAAACCCGCCAAGAGCGAGTCGAACTCGTGCGCCGAGGGTTCAGTACCTACCCATTATACCGCCATAATAAAATTGGTATCATTTTTATTGGTGGCAGGCGTCAACTATTTATGTATGAGGACACTCTTTAACTAACAACTTTTTAAATTTTTCGAATTTTTCCTATATTCGTGCTATAAAACCTTACTTTTTGCCCTAAAAAACAGAAGAAATACGCTTTTAGAAAGAATATCGATTGAACATAGAGATACTATTCTACTTTGAATCATCGGACTCATGGAACATGATTTTGAGAAAACCTGCTTATAATCTACAATACAATAAATACAATGTATTGTAGAACCTTCAAAGCTTTCCTATGAACCAAATAGATAAAAAACCCAATAAAATATTTCTTTCCTTGAAAAAGACAAATAATTAGAAAGTAGGACACTATGCCATCCATATCAGTTCGTTTCGAATCCCCGACGGTCGTTAGAGCGAAACAGTTGCCAGAAAGATTAAAGATTGTCCTCAGCGAGCAACTATCGTTTGATCCCAACTTGCCGCGTTATTGCCGCGATCATCCCAACTTGCCGCGTTAGGGCGCAGTGCCATTGCTGCTTAGAATTTTCAGGCAGATTTTATTCATGTTGTTTTGTGGGTTCATTTGTAGTTGTTTTTTGATTGATGAAAAGATTGACATTCGTTCAAGGCCCAAGTAATTAAATCTCGGACTCTGTGCTGCACCTATATAGTCTGTCATTTAATTTATTAACACACACATTATTGGGGCACAGTATCCAAGATAACATTGAGTGGGCGTCGTTTACGTGCAATGTGTTTTTGATACATTTTGTATTAGGACCGCTGAATTTTTTCAAATACACGTGCAGATCTTGATTTCGTTGGTGATGTCATTAAACCACGTGATAGTGTACCACGTGACCGTGGGTCGCATACTCACAATGGATCTTGTCCAGATTTTCATTTAAAGCGATTCTATCTACACGTGCGTGCCGTGGTCGTATCGTCGTGGGTAGCAATGGAACTGCGGCTTTATTCCCGCGTCCAGGGAGTGACTGTAAACTTGCCCAGACAAATGGCCTCTCCCGGAGATTAATCTAATAACATTCCTACTAAGTTTATCTTTGATTAAATCTATTGGGTATTAGTGAGACGGAATTTAAATTAGGATTTGGATTAACGAATAGTGGATGATGGAAATTAGTGTTTGTAACTTTGATTTTACGGTTATTTGGACTTGAAAGAAAAGTTTCAATGTTGATCGTTTTCTGTAAGAATTTTCTTCGTAATTTTGATTACATTTTTTATTCTAACCTTTGACGTGGTAAATGTCAACAAAATGGATTTAAATTTATTTATTTTGACTGAAAGAAAATTGTAGATAGTTTTCCGTCAAAAAACAAACCTAGTTCTTCATGATTGTGATTAGTTACAGAATATTAAAAAAAATGTTCATGACTTTATGTTCTATAGAGAGCTTTAAATTCAATTTAACATCATCGTCGTCACATAACCTATAACCAGCAGACAATCAAGACGCTAACGAAATCTCATTTGTCCAAATACGATAAGCAATTAAAAGTTCTGATGGAAATGATGAACAGACATACATACATACATACCGGTCAAAATCACATGATGATGATGAAGGCGATGCAAAAGGATTTTATAGTAGCCGAAAGACGTCCACTGCTGGAGATAGACCTCCCCCAAGTTTGCCACAACAACCGGTCCTGAACATCTCTCAACCATCGGCTACCCGTAGACCCTCACCAGGTCATCGGTTCACCTTGTGGGAGGCCTTCCAACGCTGCTTCTTCCGGTACGCGGTCGCAACTCCAGAACTTTTCAGCCCCATCAACCATCTGCTCTGCGAGCAATCTGCCTTGCCCATTGCCACTTCAGTTTGGCGATCCTTCGGGCTATGTCGATTACTTTGGTTCTCTTGCGGATATCGTCATTCCTGATTCGATCACGCAAGAAAACTCCGATCATTGCCCTCTCCATTGCCCTTTGAGTGACTTTAAGACTTCTGATGAGGCCCATTGTGAGCGACCACGTTTCAGTTCCATAAGTCATCACTGGCAACACGTTCTGGTAGTAGACTTTCATCTTGAGACACTGGTGTGATGTGAGACGAGAAAATACCACGAAACTTCCCCAACGCCGCGCCGCCCAGCCGAGTCGGGTAAAAATTGTTTGCCAGCTGTTCCCATTTTTTTTAACTTTTTAGAATACGGGAATACAGAAGAGTCCTTGTCAAGACTAATCCGGTCTTAAAATTTTATAAAATTATTAATCTCGATGCTGTCGGGTTCAGTAGAACCACTGTGTCAATCACTTTCATATCCTGGACATGGTTGCTTGTCGAAGATCACGCTCCAATGAACCTCGTTCAGATTGAGATTGTCGAAAGTCGATTTGAAGTGGGTATTCCAAACGATAATAAATTACTATGCATACTCTTGATTTTTGAACTAAGCATTTGAAATTGAGCATTTATCAAAGTCTAAACATGTTGAAGTGAAGGCTTTGATGAAGTGATCACAAGGTGAGCTGTCAATCCATATAATCAAGATGTCACGTGACCACGAAGTGAACTGTCATTTCATCTTGATTTTATCGATTGACAGCTCACCTCGTGAACACTTCACTCAAACTTTCACTTCGACATGTTTATAGAATCGTACGGCTGAACTCAGAAGACTCAACTCAGAAACCCGAACTTAGTAAACGACTCCAAACTAATATTTAAAATGAGAAAGTGAGTTTATTTGCTACCTCTTCAGAATGGATGAACGGATTCGGATGAAACTTGGCGCAAGGTTACACCATGACCCAGAATAGGACATTGGGTACTTTTTATACCAGCAGTATGTTCTCTTGGAATCATTTTCAACGATCAAGCGGGCGAAGCCGCTTGCAGAAGCCAGTTGGACAGTTGGTAATAAATACTCTGTTCACTGTTACTGTCGTGTCACTGTTTCAAATTCAGGTATTTAACTACATCTAGACAATGAATCAGACATCCAACAATATTCATAAAAGAACTGCTAGATCTTTATTAAAGTTACGGTAAAATTGTTATGAATAAAATATTCATAACAATTTTACCGCAATTTTTGTGAGTAAAAAATCAGACGAAATAACAAACAAAATAATAAAAACTAGAAGAATAACTCGTACAACTTAATACAAGCAGGTTCAGGGCGAAACTATTTGTTTACAAATTCAGACACTTTTTACACAACGATGTCTGCGCGATACTATCAGCGATGCAAGTGTGTGCCACAAGGCTTAAGAGGAAAGCGGTCAAAAATACAACGTTGATTTTTGTGAACAAAAATGTACAGAACAACAGATTTTTTTAATTGGTTTGTTTTTTCATAAATCGTAATATTGATTGACCGCTAAAAAAGTTGAATAATATTAAAAGAGGTTAAATTATATGCCTAGGTAAAACAGGAGGTACAATTGTGACGTGACGTGAGCCGTCACCAGAAAATACATAGAAGTCATCATCTGCCTAGCCTTTTCCAGCTGACTACCTACCTACCTTCACATTACTGGTCAGATTGTCTGACTTCTGACTTTCCATAACGACTACATGACTAGATCTAACGGTTACATGTGCTTTCCGAGGCATGGAGGTGTCTCGGTATGTTAAGATGGTCACCCATCCACAGACCAACCTCGGCAAGCGTTGCTTAACCTTTAAGATCGACCCGTGCGGGTGTTATTATTTAGCCACGAGCTCTTCCGAAAATACGTTGAAATAAGTATGGTTTGCAAAACAAACAGAAGGAAAGAAAAAAGATGGAATTAATACGCAGAACAAAAAGTTAAGCTCGTCTTATTTCCCGTTACAATGAATTGGAAGAAATAATCGGATTGGCGACAGAGCTCCTCCGAAAAGAAGACAAATAAACTCCAATTCATTTGTCAACAGAAGAGCGGTTTGATCTAAGATCTTATTTATTAAAGTTGATGAGCATGGATTTTTTATTGTAAATTAACCGAAAACTTTTTTTAGAAAGGGTGCTTTTGCACAACCCTTAAAATTGGTTTGCTGGGGCCTTTAGTAAAAAAATGCGGAAAAGTAGTTATTTTTAAAATAAAAGTTTTAAACTAATAGTTGTTTATTTGACCATTGGTCAAGCCAACAATCGATTTCGCATTTAAACGAAATTGAATCACAATTTCAATCATTGTTTAAGATAACTACGGGTCGTAACTTGCCGTTAGCTTAGCTATATATGTAGTTATATCCAAAGCTATTCAGATGAAACCAGGCACTTAACCATGGACAATTGCTCCATTGGTTTACATTTTTTTGTACAATACTAGCTTTTGCCCGCGAATTCCTACGTCCATATCCCGTTTTGCTCCCGAACCCGTCGGAATTGCAGGAAATCTTCTCTTTGAGAGTGTAGAGGAGTCAAAAAAAAAGTCAAAAGTCAAAACGTTTATTTCAATTAGGCCATTAAACGGCACTTTTGAACGTCATCGTTTACAGTTCAGTAAAATAATTATGTTACATTAATAAAGTGACTCTACTGACTCTACTGTCCATTCGGAAAGGTAGATTCTTATGGAGAAGAACGGACTAGAAACTCCATAGTTATGTACTCCTGTTATGTACTCCTGAGTACTCCTCTACACTCTCCAAGGAACCTACGTGCCAAATTTCAGCTTTTTACGACCAGTGGTTTCGGCTGTGCGTTGTCTGTCAGTCAGTCAGTAACGGGAGAAATTCATATATTAGGAATTAAGGATTGATAACCTTACCATAAAATTTTAATATTTACGCGCATTTTTGTATCATTCCGCCAACATCTTAAGTCTTGCGCAAAACCTAAAGGATTTAAACGGAAATTAAACGTTTTGTTTAAGGCTTACGCGAAAGAATAATTTCGCAGATAAACGCAAGGCTTGAGTTTATGTGCATCGGTACAAACTGGCCCATTACGATGCCAGTGAACTTTACTTTTACCGAGCTTTTCAGAGCTATTTTAATGAATAGAAAAGCTTTAAAATGGTAACGATAGTCATGAACCCGCAGAGCCTTTTCATCAGTTTAAAAGGAAATTTAAAAATAAAAAAAGTCCTTCATTGGTGATCCACGTATCAGGAATAGAGTACTTTCTTGCTAATAAGGAACTTTTGACAGACAACTGAGTCAACGGGTTAATACAGTACCTACTCCTGGAAAAGACCCGTATTAGTTCCTTAACTATTGCATTTCCAAGGCCCGACAAAACATTGCTATTTGAATGTGTATCAGACTGATTCCAGCATTAACAGTGCACCATCTTCCTTATGCAGCTTATCAGTCACAATCTATGTATTATAATATCATTACTAATTATGTATTATATTTAATTACGTCTTGTTGTGGAAGAGCGGAGTCTCCTGATGCAGGCATATCTTGCTTAAAAAGAGGCTTCAATCACATAATATTGTAACTACCAAAACCTGTATTGCAAATAAACGATTTACTATTATATTAATCTTAGGATTAAGTACAACTCCACATGGCCTAAATGAAATCTCAATCCCTCATTTTGTTTATACCGTATCTTTGTAAAGCCAACTTGTAAATCTTATTATAGTTTTTCACACCATTTTGCTCACATTAAGTAGCAAAACTCAGTTTCATTTATTGTAAACCGACTTCAATATTCTACTCACACCGATTCAAAGAAAATATAACGTTTGTGCAGACTGCAGACTGTCGAGTTTTATTGCAGCTACAAAACTACACATAAATAGCAGTGGGAACATCATTCGATGAAACTTTTACGACTTGGTAAATGGTCCATGTATCTGAAAGAAGATTTACAGTTTAGTTTGTTCATAATAAATAGTTTAAATGCAGGTACTTTATGTTGTACGGGTGGATAAAGTACTGTGTAGTGTTTTGAATAAAACTTGTAGCTTGGTTTACGAATTTCGGATTTTCAGTGGTAACTTTGCTGGTACAATTATTTTGTACAACTTCTGTAGATAAGTTTGCCTAAAACAATAGTAGTTTTTATGGATGCTGTGAATCAGGCCTTAAATGGTGACTTGTTCAACAATTTTTCAGCAGAAATAAAACATCCATTTCATCATTATCATCAGCCAAACGAGCGAGGCGATTATGTCCACTGCTGGACATAATCGCCTCGCTTAGCAGGCGGATTTCCGATCGCAGTATAGCCCATTCTCTGGTGAGTCCCTTAGTTGCTTCTTACGACACAGTAAGTGATGGGAAGTCCATTTATAACAGTCAAAATAAAGTTTCAAAAGTAATATTTTTGCACAAAAGCTCAACAGTTAAAATATCGGTTGTATGCACATGTTGATTGATGTTTCTCAATCGGCTGTATTTAATTTAAATTGTTTTTTTATTTATTTTTTTGATGACACAGGCTATTTTACGTATTTTAAATATAAAAGTTGAATAAAATTCCACAAAGAAAATCTGATCACAATAATGCGGTCCAGCAATCTTGTAAATTAAGGTTATCAATCAATTACTGTAATCAAATGTGAATCAAAATCATTGCACCATACATTTACATCACCATAATCTCTTTGCGTCTAAATGAGATTGGTGGTAAAAATGAGACCTTACTGAGAAACAATGAGATACTGTGCAGCGTCCTTCTCTTGAATAATAAAAAAAAAACAGACAAAGTCAATCGGATTGGTAAAAAAATATTTAAAAACTAGTTTTAGTAGGTCAGACATGTAAAACTAAAACGTACAGCCTAACGTGAGCGTGGAGCTGCATCCACCTCTGCATCATCGGAGAATCCAATCGATCTGCGAAGACATTGAGAATAGTGTTGGTACTGCCGTGAACACGCGGCATCAGAGAGGCACATCTTTTTCTAATAATGGCGTCGAAATCATCAATTTTTGTATCCGCAAATATCCCCGATGCATTGCAACGCCACGGCAGCCTCAACAGTACTCTCAGTGCACATGCACGTGTAGAAGGACTGACAGTAAGCTTTGAAAAGCGTTACTTTTAATGGCTTCGGACCCGCAACCCACAAAGAAAAAATAAATATATATTCCTGAAATCTCGACTTACTGGGTTTTATTTTTTTTATTTAATATGTGCTTGCTCTTGACTTTAGTCTAGGTCATAGATGACAGAGACAAAGTCGACGATGCCGATGGAGCGAGCTTACCCATAAGTTGGTCACTCTATTTTTGAAGAGATTAGGGTTGTATGCGTTCGGAAACACAGACGCAGTCAGAGAGTTCCACTCCTTTGCTGTGCGCATTATAAAAGGCGTTTGGAAACGTTTAGTGCGAATTGAATTGGATTTTGGATTTTGTCGTCCTTAGTGAATGTCGTTAACATGGCTATGATTTAAGTCTAATATTTTTATTCTCACTCATCAAACATGAGACCGGACCATTTCAAGGGAGCAATGTATTAAAACTAGTGGCAACTTTGTTTGAATAAAATACAATGTTAAAACTACTGGACCAAAACTGCAACACCGGTGGCGGTCCTCCGTACTCTTCTCACAACTTTCAGCCAAATATTGAAAAATATGGAAATCGTTACACCCTGGGGTTGTACACTCAAAATTGGAATATAAAGTGGAAGTAATTTTACGTTTATATACTATTCACACGGTCTATGAGGGCAGCCATGTTCAAAAAGTTTCACTAGTAAAGTAGTTTTGTGGCAACCTACTGAGGGTTAGATTGTCTCTGCTCGATTTCGGTCGTAGACTAGGACCATGTTAAATAGGTATGCGGAACAGGGTGGAAAATCCTGAAAATATCCATCGAAAAGGGAGGATCCTACAACCGTCTGGGCAAATGCCCAATGTTTGCTGTCGAGCGGTTGCACCTAACTGTTATAATAACGCGCGGAGAACTCTGATGCCACGATGTAGGATTTGAGTGGCCTCAGGTCATTATGTAGTTTTTGTTAAAAATTTGTTCTTTCCTTTGGTTTGCCATGTGTTATTACTTCCCAGAATTTGATCTTGGTTGGCGATCTTTGGGGGAGGCGTACGTTCAGCAATGGACGGCAATTGGCTGATATGATGAATAGCGATAAAAAAAAGTCATCAAAATCGAGCGTCAGACTCCTTTCAGTGATTTCTTTCAGTGAGTCCTCATAGTTTCGGATTTAGCCATCCACACACACTTGATTTTACATACAAAATTATTCACCTCTATATATTTCGATGTTCTAATAACTCATAATATTCGTAGAATCACGTTACATTTATTTATATAGGTATACTTAAAAGCTTGTCATTCTTAGTCGTTCTTCGTCATGATTACTATGAATTCTCTTAATCGGTATGATTATTATATATCATATTTATTAGTTTATTATTTTAGCATATATATGTATTTTATTAGTATTATATATATTATCCGTATATTCTTTCCGAAATGTTAAAATTCAATTTTGTATCTTAATTTTATTTATTGTACACCTACCACAGTATAGTCTTAATAACCCAAAGGTTGACTGGTAGAGAATGCCTTGATGCATTAAGTCCGCCCATGTACCACTATTGTACATAAAGTTTAAATAAATAAATNAAGAAGGCGGAGTCAAAATTTTCCTTTAAGCGTAAAATCCGTAAACACTACTTAAAAGCTTGTCATTCTTAGTCGTTCTTCGTCATGATTACTATGAATTCTCTTAATCGGTATGATTATTATATATCATATTTATTAGTTTATTATTTTAGCATATATATGTATTTTATTAGTATTATATATATTATCTGTATATTCTTTCCGAAATGTTAAAATTCAATTTTGTATCTTAATTTTATTTATTGTACACCTACCACAGTATAGTCTTAATAACCCAAAGGTTGACTGGTAGAGAATGCCTTGATGCATTAAGTCCGCCCATGTACCACTATTGTACATAAAGTGTAAATAAATAAATAAATAATAAAAACGAAATTGAACATAAAAACTTGTAAAATGTGATCCAATTCAGATGGTATCTGTTATAAAGTGCCATATATCTTCCGCGATACAATAAGATCGACCCAAAAAACGCTAAATGGTGTATAAAAGTGGCTAATATAAATTCCAGTAAGTGCCTACTTCAGGATGTATCAGATTGTCTCCAAAATTTATTACAAGATACAGTTTCTTTTATAGGTCTACCTGAATCGATCGTTCCAGGACTTTCCATCTTAACTTTTTTCTAGTTTAGGCAGAGAACTAAAGTTTTTATGTTTCTCGTTTTTAGGTACACGGAAATGCTGAAACTTTGCTACATTTTCCTTCAATATGTATGTTATTTAAAAGTTTATATTGTTCTTTTTCTAAGTCGGTTAGGTATTCGCTTAACTTTCGCGTTTTGACTTTTAATATTATATTGTTTTCACGGAAAGAAAATATTTTCGGGATAAGTTATTTTATGTTAACTTTATCTTTCAGGGACTCAATGGGAACTCACGAAATTCAGAAAAGCGATGGGATAAGGAAGCGATATTCATAAACTGATATAAAAAGGGGTTCAAACAGTTGAGAGGCTTCGAAAAGCGCCAAGTACTGAGTAGCTGATCGTAGGACAGCCCTACTCCGGTGATATATAAAATATGATACAAGTAATTTCTTAATGTGGAAATTTATAAGAAATAAAGAAAGAAAGAAAAATAGTAAAAATAATAATCCTATTTCGGTATCCTTACTTGTATAGAAAAACACTGATAATGATGCAAATCACAATAACCGCCCCCTACTATGACGTGCATCATGATTCCGGTGTGGGAGAAGGATGGAGCTATACAAGATGCATAGCACTATCCCTTTTTCACAAACGAATCGTGTTGACATGATAGTAAGGGGCATATTAAGAAAATACTTTATTGTATACCAAAAACAGTTACACAACTCCTTATCACAGTCACTGGTGACCTGTATAACAGGTTTTTTTTCAAAAACCTACTTGGTGGTGGAATATAAATGAAATAAACATAAACTTTATTAAATGAGTACAGTGACGATCTTCTTACATTTAAAAGGCAACTGGATTGACACTTTTTGTCACAAGAAGACTGGCTTCTTTGTTCAAAAAATAAGCATTGCCCTTCAATGCGGTAATGCTGCCAGTATCCTGGGCACGTTTCTAGATGACAGCGATGTGGACGAGTACTCTGACGCCAAAGAGTATATCTGTATTTGTACTAAGTTAGGTTTAGCATAAATAAAAGCTTTTAAGTTTAGTATATCTTCGAAATCTTTCTAGTTACGTCAGTCACAGTGTAGATAAACACAAACATTTTACTTCACCTTATCACCAGTTCGCTAAGTCGAGGCCACTAATGTTTATGCCTTAATTAAGGCGCAGATATTTGGGTCTAGACGGTAGTGTTATGATTATAGACGTAGTAGGTTTCACGTCTTTATTTCTTAGTTGATATTGCTCGCTTTATACTGAGGTATATAACTGCCTACGACTGTATTAATCTTGATTGCCGAAATCTTTTTATTTTTAAATGGATTCCATCTATACTAATATTATAAATGCGAAATTTTGAATGGATGGATGGACGTTTGTTACTCAATCACGTCAGAACGGCTGAACGGATCTTGATGAAATTTGGCACAGAGGTATATAGATTATAGTCTCGAATAACACAGGATATGGATATAGATATTTTTATTCCGGGAATATGTTTTCTTGGGATAATTTTCGACGTTCATGCGGGCGGAGCATAAGCGGAGCGAAGAATAAATTCTTCTTGAAGAAATTAAGATACTGTGTGGAAAAAGACAAAATAGTACTTAAAAAAGAATCAAAAGAAAAAAATGCTAAGAATGTTGTTTTCAATCTGGCTTGTCAGTTGCACCAACTTTGTTGGGACCAGCTTCCAGTCTAACGGGTTGCAGCCGAGAACCAGCATTTTACGTAAACTGCCTGTCAATCTCAACTGCACAACCTAGCTACGGGGAACACGTTACTCTTGGCAAGACTGGTGTCAGATTGCCTGGCTTCTGACGTCTGTCGAAGATGTTCAAATGACAGCCGGGACCTCCGGCTAGACGGACTTTCCGTGGAATAGAAGTGTTTCGGTATGTATTGGATGATCACCACAGTCATCAGCGTTGCTTAAACTCGAAGATCGACTATCGATCGTTATTATTTAACCACGAGCTTCTCTCTTCTGTTAAGAATATTGTATCATTTGTAAACACATTAAAATCCATCGCATTGACTCTTACTAAACAACATCTGTGGTGTTTCAGCGCAAATAAACAATTACCGTCTCCGTTCGCTAGTTACGATCAAAACGTTGACCAATATTTCAGCAACGTAATGCGATTTTCATTCGCCACGAACTGCCCCTTAACCCGGCTCGCTAATGACCGGATATTGACGAAGCTTCTGGCTCGCAATGGCGGAGTTCGGACAGTCATCCCGGCCACGTGGGTCGCCATAACTATGATATAGAGTTGTTATTTACGGGAAAGGAGGTCAAGAGCGCGGCTATTCTTTAATAAAAAATGAATGTCGCTGTAAAGGAATGTAACTTTATAAGACACAAACTGGCCACTATTATGTAGCCACCGATCTTTCTGTCTGTGGAGTTGCCAGACAATATTATGTTCTTAAATGGGAACTTAATTTTTTGACACATGTAAATTTTCCGTATTTTATTCATTCTGTACACCTGTCAATGAATGAAAGTTGTGATTTGCAGTTAAAAATGTAAATCTATCAATGAAAAAGTAAAAAAAAAAACAATAAAAATAGTCACTGCTTGCCCCTATCTGTTTTCCTGCTTCTTCTCCGCGCTCAACCGCGTAGGTTGCGACGGTTTTCACTATTAGAAAGAACAATAAACTCGAAAGGTTTGGGTATATAATTTGCATGTTTGCATTTAATGTTTTAGACAAAACATGGAGTAAGTTCGATGCACCCACGTACATTATGCCTCAGTGTACACTACATTCAGTATATTTACGAATCATTGTAACAAATAACAACTCTTTACTTTACTCAGTGGCTACTGCTTTTACAACTGAAAATTTGCCAGTATCTCCCTGCATTTACGGGGTGGTACAAAGGAGTGAGCATACTTCTTGAGTACGGAACTCAAAATCTTACTTATCCTGTTACTGGCTCAAATACAAAGGTGAAACAGAAGTAGTGCCAGGTGAAGGCAAAAAATAGTGAATGCATGCTTTAAACTAGGAAAACAGAAAAGAGAGAAAAAAATTAAAGAGTTAGGCTCTGCGCAAACGGGCCACCGACCACAGCCACCGGTGGCTGGCGATAAGCTGTTGAAATGATTCTTAACACGTTTTGTGTAAAATCACCACTCGCTACTAAAAATCAATCAATCAATAAATCGATTTAAGATTAAACAAATTGTTTACGGGTTATTAGGAGCGCGATCAAACCTTCCGTCTCGGATTCCATCGTGAGACTGTACAGTAGGAGGAGTGCTACAAATTGTAGCGGCCATCGACCACTCGTGGCAGCCACCACCTTTGTTTGCGTGGTACCAAAGGAGGTGGCGTGCGACAGCCACTGTTGGCCCGTTTGAGCGGAGCCTTATTCCGCAACTACATAATATAAGTATCTCATTGTGATATCTCTATCACTCAAAGAAAGCTCAGATTTGAGTTTAGTACGCCTTCATACATAAAGTATATTATCACTTTATTATAAGTTGGTTTGGTAAATATTAAAGAATTAAAAAACAGTACTATTTTTTTTCTCCCAGTAAAATATTGTGTTAAATTTTGTTATCGATAAAAATTAAAGGCTCAAAACATTTTTCAACTTTAATGAGCCAGTTCCATCAATCACTTAAAAAGAAACTGTACCTTCATAAAAACCTTGATTAACTTAATTTATTACACAGCTATCTTAATTTCATGAAATCCCTTAACGAGGCCAGTTGTTATAATTTTTATCAAAAATACACAAAGGCGGGGTGTGAAACTCGCCGGGGGTGAATTATGTCGTTGCTACGTTTTCTGCCAACACTCTGTATTTTTAGCCATAATATTATGAGAAATAATGTTGGGTGTTCCTTTGTGATTTAGAAAAGTAGGTCATGGGGGTGTATGTACGTATGAGTATTCACATACATACTTCATATTATTAACGCAGAAGTTACATTGTCTGTCTACACGTTTATCTGACTGTCTTTTTGTTACCTCTTTACTTATCAACGGCTGAAGGGATTTGTATGAAACTTAGCAATCGGGTAGATGGTCCTGGAAATCGAAGTTTAGGAGGGTGAAGTCACTGGCACAACTTAGTACCAGATAAATATAAAACGTAGGCAAATTGTGGATAAGTGCAATGAGTGGACAAATGCAACATTACTATTAGGCATCTGTTACTTACTGTGCTTGGAAAATGTATCAGTGATCGCTTGTACATGTATGTAAAGTCAAAGTAAAAGTCAAAGTCAAAGCATGTATTTCAAATAAACCATTATCAGGTACCTTTGAATTGTCAAAGTCAGTCCGTCAAAAACATAAGCTATTTGCACGTTCCAAAGCGTAGATCTCTATGGAGCTAATCTTAGCTTAGCTTCCTTTGCAACTATTGATGTAGGTAACATAGTAGAAAATCAATCCCTGGATTCCTGAATTAAGAAGATGAAGTTGTCAAAAGCCTGCATCTGTGTTTTCGAACGCATACATCCCTAATCTCTTCAAAATTAGAGTGAACAGGCGTCTTCTAGGTAAGCTCGCTCCATCGTCGACGACTGTGTCTCTGTCATCTATGACTTACACTAGAGTCAAGAGCAAACCCATCTCAAATAAAAAAAAATCATCTGCTGAGACTTTTCCCAACTATATTCAGGTCGGCTTCCAGTCAAACCGGATTCAGCTGAATACCAGTATTTTAGCGGAGAGGCTACCTACCAGACCTCCACAACCCATTAACAGGGCCCAAATTGAGTCTATTAAATACCTTTGCCTTCCTATTCCGAGTCACCTTTATAAAGTGAAACCCGCACTTGCAACAAAAACCAGATACACCACAAAACGAGGCTAAGTCCGAAGCGTCCCGGAAATAAACGAATTCTCCCGAGCGTGGCGACCCATATGTCCCGTAAACATTCAGAGAGGATTCATTACACGCTGCAATGAGAGGCCATTCGGTCCGCAAAATTCCCGCGTCGTGTGGGCCGCCCGGTGCCCAGCCAATGCTGTTAATGTGCACAAATCTATCCACTCCCAACGAAATTACACTCTGTGTGGGGCAGTTTAAGCTTTTGTAATTATGCGTTTAATTTCCGAGGGAGATTTAAAGCTGCTGGACCAAGGTCGAATTTAAATTCTGAAGCTTTTTTGCATGAGTACTTCTCTCATTACGTTTTCATGTGCGATCAAAGAAATTATTTTGTTAAAATGGTTGAGGCACTATGTCAATTTGTCGTGTTCGCTTTTGACCTTATGGAAAACGATGATGTTGTCGACAATGAAGCAAACTTGCCTAGAAGTTACCTATTCACTTATAACTTCAATGCCCAAAGTTGTAGCTATCGGGTTATACCCATTTCATACAACACTCTAAGTGTGACTGTTGTGATTGTAAATTACGGATATGAGTTCAAATTCAGCTTGCTAAGTAAATGATTTGTCTTGAATTTTCATATTAATGCACCCACGGGCCACTTCATGCAAAGGAGGTCAATGCTTTCCCTCTGATGGACCGTTAATATAAAAGGTCTTAAGGAAAATGCCACATAGTATGTGCATTCTTATGAATAAGTATCTCAGTAGCCTCCAACGACGCCCCACACACGTTTTGTATTAAAATATCACGTTATTATGTTTTCTGGGTTAAAACCTCCTGTAATATGAATGAATTTCAGGTTTCGCGATATTTTCCTTGAAAACCTTTCCACTTCGTTGCTTATTTAGTATCTATTTAATTTTTGGTAGGCACTGACTATTGCTACAAATTGTATGTGCTATTGTATTTTTATTCATGTTGAACATTTCCGTATCATTAAGGGCAATTTTACTGATATTTTTTAACTGAAGCATAGATAAGGCTAAATGACATCACTTTATACAATTACTACCAAACCGCTATCACAAAGAACTATGAGCCATTTTTTCAAGCTATATTTCTATGGCAATTTTTATATCAATGTACCTACCACGACGTACGATTTTTATATCAATGTACCTACCACGACGTACGATTTTTATATCAATGTACCTACCACGACGTACGATTTTTATATCAATGAACCTACCACGACGTACGATTTTTATATCAATGTACCTACCACGACGTACGATTTTTATATCAATGTACCTACCACGACGTACGATTTTTATATCAATGTACTGAAACAAAACTCAAACTTGTGTTCTCTTATTTTGTTTTGTCGCAACAATTTAATACGATCTGCCTTCTGTAAAACTGCTCGAGCAGCGGTCTAGATATCGACTAAAACACTGTGAAGTGTCAGTGCGTCCCATAGCGCATCGCTCTGAATATCCAGCAGGACTTGAACTTACTGCCAACGTTGAAGACATTAGTGACGGTGAATCAAATTAGTGTCTTCAACAGGTTACAGCTGCATGTTATCGTCCTAATTCGCATCGCATTTGCAAGGTCAAGCACATCATACCTACATATTTTTTCAAACCCCGCTACCGCAGACCACTATTTTAAACAAGCACCTTGGGTCCAGGGATATTCGCTAACAATTTTTATATTTCCGCCCAAATAATACTTAGTGTACGCCGCCACCATTATTTTGTGGTATGTTATCGATAATCCGCTAAATATTGCTCTAAACTCATACATTATTTGATAGCTAGTACAAGTTAAGGTCGCAGATGCAGTGCAACCTCGTCGCAAGTGTCGTTATGATCGCGTCTGTGAAGTGGTCAACTTTTTAGTATGTAACTTACGATGAAATATGTGTGTGTGAAGTGGATGAACGATTGGACGTGGTTTGTTGACAACGGCTTATCACTTTATCACATTGATTATAAAAGGTTCTAGAGTGTCTTCATCTAACAGTACGGTACAGTTTTTTGTTGGGCTAATTCTTCACTAATTCCACAGGTTTTTGGTAGTGACTAAACTAGATCATCATCATTATCCACAGCCCGACTTCACCCACTGCTGAGCATAGGCCTTTCTTCTCTTGTGCCAATCCCCACGTTCCTGTGCCAGCCTCATCCAGGTTCTATCCGCGATGGCAACAATGTCGTCCGCCCATCTCGCCGCCGGCCGACCAACACTTCTTCTTCCAGTCCTCGGGCGCCACTCGGTCACTGCTTTACTCCGTCTACCATCACCGCGCCTTGCCAGGTGTCCTGCCCAGCCCCATTTTAGTTCCGCAATTCGATTTCCGATGTCGAAAACCTTCGTAAACTAGATCAGAGGGTGATAAACCTCTGGTATTATAAAAAGGATGGAAGTCTTTGAAACCTACTCAATCTGGAGGGTTAAGGCATTATGATTGATTGGCAAAAATTACAAAAACCGCTACAATCACTTTTCTACTTTCAGAAATGCAGGATAGCGTTATTTAAAATTTTTCAACCTTCATTTTGAAAAGGCTCGTAGCTCAAGTAAGCATCGCCTAAGTTGACTTTCCCCAAAAAATGGCAAAAGTAGAATTAAAGACAACACTTAAAGAAAGCTCTCTCGGTATAATTTAGAGCAAACATAAACTATTGAAAATTAATACAACTGATTTTGAAACCTCCTTTTTTGGAATAGGATGTTTCTAGAATTGTCCGTACAAGGAAAAATGACAAGCAATTTGTTTATCAGCGTGACTTGACGATGTCACGTTGACACACAAATCATCTCGAAGAAATATAATAATGAAACTCTCATTTAAATTCAATCAGGGGGTCTTATGTGGCGCACAAAAAATAACGATAAATTTTCTGAGGAATTATTTTGTTCTGATTGTTTTTCTTCTTTCCTTATTTAAGTTTTAGTTAAGGATACTTTATTACCATTTGCATGGTACCTATATCCGTTTTTTTTTGACGTTACAATCATTTCATCAATGTTTTGTAATGACGTTGTCACGTTAAACTATCGTCCATAAATATACTACCTAATCATGTTCCGCCTTTATCTCATGTTACTTGGGGTCGGCGCAACACATTTTTATTCTTCCATTCTATTTCTATTTAATTTTATTAGTAAGTGATAGCGTGACGGCTGACAGGACAGTCTTCTTATCACTCCTCACACAACTCATTCATGTTTTCTTAAGCCTCCCCTCTCTCTCCATTCATCCACATTTACATTCATAACCTCTTAGTATCAATTCTAATATATAAAATTTATATGTAACTGACTAAGTGACTGACAGACAACGCACAACCGAAACTAGTGGTCGTAGAAAACTGATATACAAGGCATATGTGCCTTGGGGAGTGTAGGGGAGCGCTAAGAGAGAATATCTTGAAATTCCTACGCGAACGGGAAAAAATGTGATATGCGCGTGTGAAGTCGCGGGCAAAAGGAGTAGTATAATTCTCCAGTAACCAAAGATATATCTGCAAATATTACGCTAGCGACATGAGTTACGGCTTCCATTGACTACTTTGCACGTACTGTTGCAGATGCTGCGCGGTACCTACCAGCCAGTGATGCAGCAAGCGAACTGCAAGCCAGATGTGACCCCATGTGTCGCTGTAGTGGCCTGTATTGCGACGCTATTGGGAGATATATCTTATTTAAAGTGCTTGGTTTATTTATTTTGAAGATGTTTTCTGGGAGTGTATGTAGAATAAAATATGTAAGTCTGCAGAAATTCAAAGATTTCTATTAAGTGCAAGTATTTTCTGCTTACTTTTTTAAATAGTGGTGAAATATTATATTGGTTGATGGTTTCTTATTTCTTTTATTTTATAATAAAATGCTGATTGATTGATGTATTTTCAAAATACAAGCTTAAGCTTAGCTTGGGAGTCAGTAGTAGTACTTTTTGTGCAATACATTAATCTACGATGCTAGATACGATGTTAGATTACCCTAAGATGAATGTATGGTATACTGGCGACAATAAAGACTTTTTTATTTATTTCATCTTTCAGTTGAAGATATCTACGTAGATCCCTATAGTAGAGATTTAAAACAAATAAAAATCACTAAGTAAGAGTATACAAGGCTCAAGAAACAATGAATAATTAATAATTTGTTAGTGTTACAAAAATATGTAGGCTGTTATTCATTGACTTGTTGACTTTTACTTTTCACTAACAACGTTTTGTTTTAAAGTGAAGTCTCCAAAGACCTGAAACGTCGACAGTTCATGACGTGTAAACAAACTAATCAACAAAGTGCTGTCATATTAATATCTGCGGTTCCACATTGTGTGTTCGCTACATAGGCCATAGGTCCGGCGGTTCACAGGTTCACGCCCACACCCGTTCACCGCAAACCTTTTAATTTGCTTCACTTTACAACTTGCGTGGGTCGACTCTTACCGATACCTATATTAGGTACAAACCATTCAGCCGATTTGATGGAGCCAAGAGTGATATATTAAACAAATTTAAATGGTGTTTAGTAATTCATATTGAATATGATTCTGATTTTGTTTGATAGATCTTGATATTATTATGTAGTACTCGACAAATAAATAATTTAATTTTGACCATTTTATCTGTATCCAAATATTTATTGATCGTATTTTGACATTTTAATTGTATCCAAATATTATGATTTATTGATTTTATTTTGTATTACATTTTTAATTGGATTTGACCATTTTAATTTTATTTAGATTTTCTTCTAGTTCGATTCATTTAAATTTTGCATGCCCACTTGGGCAGAATAAATGGTTCAATTGTAACATTCCAGCATATATTGTAATGTATCCCTACATTCTAGCAAATAAAGAATTCGATATATGACTTTGTTTATAGCACGTGGGTGAAACGGATATTGTACTTGAGTTTCGTTTTAGAATACAGACTACTAAACGGGTTACTGAGTTTTGGGTAACTTTCAATAGTTATTGATTTGACAAAATAAGTGAGTGTACAGAAACGCAATGTGGCAAGGCACAATGGTACACTCTGCTAGAAAATTATTCATTCCGAAACATTATTGTTAGTATGAGTGGCATGAAGGTTCTGCAGCGATGGCGCAGCCAATCACAAGGTGGAAGATGACCAGGTGAAAGCTGCGGGAATTCACTGGATGCGAGACGTATAGGACCTGTGACACAACTGTGACCTGGTGACGCATGGGAGAGGCCTATCAGACGTCTTACGTCTGAAACGATAACTGAATGATGCATATAGGTAAATAACCGCTTAGCTATACTTTTTCCTGGCCTACTGCAAGGCAAAGGCACCTTTCAAGTATTACCTTTGCGAGCGCTCCTATTCGTCTCACTTCCAGTAGATTCCCGCAGCCTTCAGTAGGTCATCAGATAGATTCGGTCAGATATTCTTCTTCATTTCAGTCTCGTTCTAGCCCTCATAGTCTGCTTCCCGTCTGCTCACCTCTCGGCCGCTGGCTTCTGCGCCAGCCCCAACGGCTTCACTACCCTGCTTCCATTTTCAGGGACCCACTGTGTGGAGACTCCTGCGCAGCATCAGTGTGTATGACCCGCTCAATCAAACTTGAGCCTGGCAGTCTTAAAACTTAAAAAAACAGCGCATTCAATATTTTGCTGGCACAATAACTCTTTAATGCACTTTTCTGCTGAAGTCCCAAACCCAGAAAGAACAGAACCACTTCCCTTGTATCTTAAACATTCCTCACTGTAACGTTATTACTGAAATAACTGAAACTCGTTGCCAGACAAAATTACATTTTCAAGTTTTTCCTTTGTGTTGCGGCAACCAATTAGAACCACATGTAATGGATTAACAATATCAAATAAACTCGAGAACTTTGCTGTGAGCTTATAATTTTAATTAATTATGTTATGAAAGTTGCTTTGTGTTTTAATTTCGATTCTAAAGGGATAGAGTAAGTGGTTGCTTTTATAAAATGTCACTAACTGCAGGTCTTATGTATGTGGTCCAGAGGGTACGGGTCCTCTTTCATGTGCTAATGGTACTTCATCGACTGCAGTACCTGACTGGAAACTCAAATCATAATTCATCCTTTTAGTTTTGTCGTAGTCGGGTAAAAATATTGATTTGTTCTTAGATAAAAGCCCAGCTTCCGAGGTATCATTCTTACAGAATCCACAATTTTGTTTTTCTTCCTCTATTCTATAGGACTAGCAGAGGAGCCGCATCCTCCTGTAATCTATAGGAGAATGTTATTACAGTTCCTACGTATTATTCAAATTACATTCAAGCACCGCCTAATTTAACTTAGCTGTCTAGGTAAGTACTTCCATTGACTGAAGTTCAACCATTGACTGCTCAAATTCTCATCTTCAAGTCTATGTAAAGCACTCAACTCAAACACTAGTGTACTGGAAACTAGTAACTAACTAGCTACTTGCGCGAGTACTCGACTCCAGTACTAGTTCCTCCTATTCACTCGAGTACTGTAATACTAATGTTTCATGATGTCTTATGTGGTGCGATGGTAGTGATAGAGCTATGTAATTGTAGATTGAAACTGAAAACCAAAGACGTCACTATTTACTCAGGAATGAACTTTTATTCAGAATCATAGATAATATAAATTCTTTATGAATTAATCAATTGTTTTTTTCATGTGAAACATCTATAGCCGCGGGTAGAACCGATTGTTGGCGTGGCGACGCATGCCGTGACGACGCGTCGCCACGCTATACGATGGTATATATTAGTATATATGTTTTTTTTTTATCATGCCATATTTAGTTCCTGACGTAATCTGTTATATTATGCATATTGCTTGTACAAAATATTTTTTTCACGTGTTTTTTGTTGCAATGGGCCTAAAGTTGGTCATCTACCCATCGGAGTTACCGTAACTTGATAATATAATCATTAAAAAATCCTAATTCCAGTTTAGCTTATTTTGACCAACGGCAATGCCTGCCCCTCCTCTCGCAATCCTTTGGTGCAGCAGATCGCAAGAATCAAGCTTGCCCTATCGTTTTCACCCTGGTTAGCATTTCCATTTTTGACGATGGGTTCCCTAAAACCATCAATCAATCTTTCGAAGAGGGCACTTTCCCCAACCAACTAAAAAAGCTCTGATAAAACCCATTCATAAAAAGAACACAAAAACAGACCCAAGTAACTATAGACCGATTTCCCTTCTTCCTACAGCATCCAAAGTCTTCGAAAGAGCAATGTGTGATCGTGTTTATTCTTTTTGTGAAAAATTTAAAATCTTCGATTACTGTCAAAATGGATTTCGAAAAAACAGATCTACAACGCTAGCAGTTTATAAATACATTCAAGAAGCTCTAAATATTATAAATAATAAACCATATGCAATAGGATTATTACTCGACATGACAAAGGCCTACGACAAAATGCAATATTTAAAATACTATTAAATAAGCTATACAAAATAGGAATACGCGGGAAAGCCTATGACTGGTTCGCATCATACTTGAAAGACAGAGAGCAACAAGTTGAGATCGAATATTTAAAAAAAAAACAAAGGAAATAGAGCTCAGAAGATCTGATGTTAGACCAATATATGCTTCAATTCCCCAGGGAAGTGTTGTTGGATGCCTCCTATTCCTCATATTTATAAATGACCTCCCCAAAACCATAGACGGGCCATGCGTACTTTTTGCGGATGATATCTCTATCCTCACCTCATGCCAAACAAATTCTAGCTTAAATCAAGAATTTACAAACATTTTAAATAAAATAATAAACTGGATGAATGAACATTATCTCGAAATAAATTTTACCAAAACCAAAATAATACCTTTCCATCCCCGGCAGAAAAACCAAATAAATATAGACTTTACTTTTAACCAACATAAATTAGAAACAGTCAGTGATTTTACTCTCCTGGGCTTGACAATAGACACACACATAAACTGGAAAACACATATACAGAAAGTTAAATCAAAAATTTCAAAGTTTTCATATGCCCTCCGCGAAATTAAAAAGACCACAAGCCTTCAAACCGCGCTAGTCACATACTACGCATGGTTTACCTATGGCATCATCCTATGGGGAAATAGCACAGACGCTCCGTATTTATCCTACAGCTAAGAAGCTACTACGAATAATTACCAACATAGAACAGACAGATAGTTGCAAGCCTTATTTTCAAAATACTGACCAATGTGAGAATCTTGTGATTCTCACATTGGTCAGTATTTATATCTTGGAGTTATGTAAATTGGTCCGCAAATTCCCAGAATCCTACAACACACGGGGAGACATACAAACGAGCCATTCACTGCGCCATAAAAACAGGCTAAATTTGCCTCCGTCCCGCCTTAAGTTACATGCTTCCAGTCCACATTCTATGCCGATCAAAATATATAATAAATTACCAGAAAACATATAGCAAGAAAACAAAACCAGTATATTTCTCAATAAGTTAAAACAATTCTTAATTAAAAAAAGCTATTACACAGTGGAAGAATACCTTACGGATAAGTTTTAATAATAACAATATAGATATGTAAACTTAATAATAATAAATAAATGAAATTCTATTCTATTGGCAATAATAAATAAATAAATGACATTCTATTCTATTGATAATAACAAATTAAGGACATTATTTTCTTAAATAAATGACATTCTATTCTACTGATAATAATAAATAAATAATATACTTTTCTAATAATACCTGATAAAAATGCTAATACCAATGCAGATATTAATTAATAATATGTATAAAATATTTAATAATAGATACAAGATGAATAGACGCACGGGTCGATCTTCAAGGTTAAGCAACGCTTGCCGAGGTTGGTCTGTGGATGGGTGACCATCTTAACATACCGAGACTCCTCCGTGCCTCGGAAAGCACGTTAAGCCGTTGGTCCCGGCTGTCATTTGTAGATCTTTGGCAGTCGTTACGGATTGTCAGAAGCCAGAAAATCTGACACCAGTCTTACCAATAAGGACTGTGTTACCCAGTTAATGGGTTGTGGAGGTCTGGTAGGCAGCCGCTCCACGTAAAATACTGTTATTCAGCTGAATCCGGTTTGACTGGAAGCCGACCCCAATATAATTGGGAAAAGGCTAGGCAGATGATGATGAAGATGAACAGGAAATAATTAAACATACATTTTACAAGAAAAGTTAACAAAACGCTCTTCCTCTCTCCTAATTAATTATTTTAAGTTTTGTTGTGCCCGACAGGGTCCATAATTGTTTCTATTTATTAAGATTTTGAGATTTTTGAAACCGACCGATATGCTGATTTTTCATCCTTTCAGTGCCGCTAGAAGTTCTGCTTTTCGAGACGATGGTCCTTAGATTTTTGAGCCCATTAGGTGGCCACAGTAATTGCAGCGTCAGTGGCATTCATCAAATCCCCCAAAAAACAAAGGACATGAGCACTTGGGGCACTCCAATGTGTGGCTCACGTTTTGAACACGAGCACCGCACTCACATTGTGTATCCGACGGGTCTATAAAACCCCATTTTGCCAGGTTATGTCTGCACCGGCCTGCCTCTAAAAGTATGAAGCAAAAACAGCGAAGTAGGCCGGTGTCTTTATTAGATCCTAAATGAATTAAACAACGCCTCCATCGAAGCAATAAACGTAGCTACCTACTCTGGCAACATGATAAGAACCAGGAGTAGGTGTCTCCTTCGCAAAGGACAAAGTTTAATACACTGCGACGTCTAGTTAGGTGAGCACGTACATTTGAACTGATACCCAAATTTGCTTGGTACAAGTTCACAATAATTTGCTGTTGATAATAAGAAATAGTTGATCACGATCTTGAGTGAGCAGATATGAAGGTTGTTGTTGCAGTTTATGTAGATAGAGGTATGTTTGTTGTTTCATACTATGATAGGATGATTGAAATTATGTGCAAGTTTGACACATATCATCATCATCATCATCATCAGGATTGACGTCCATAATCGCCACGCTTGGCAGGCGGGTCGCCTATAGTAGTGTAGCTGTTGCAATGCACAGAGAATGCTGCTGCCCATTCTCTGGTGAGTCCCTTACGACACCCACGGGAAGTGATGGGACACCCAAAAAGCAATATTTTGATAAGTCTCGTAATTTCATGAATCACTGCGGGGTGCCAGCTGAAAAACAGCGCTAGGTGTTTGATGCCTAGCAAATGCTGAGATGGTGCCCCTTTCAGTATGGGCACACTTAGCGCAACTCTTTACTATTTATTCTTTTACTTTGTGTCTGTTACTAGTATCTGTGTCGATTAAATGTTTTCTATTCTATTTTTATTAAAATTAAGTCAAAAGGTGCGTTGATATCAAGTTCAAAGCATTGTCAAATTAACGGCAAATAAATCAGTAAAAATGAACACACTCGAGTAAAAACGAAAAAAACATCCTTTCCCATTAATACTCTTACCACAAAACCACCGACAAAACTTCGCTCCCTGAAAAAAGTTTCAAAGTCGTGAAGTCTTTACCTTTACAAGCCTCTTAAGCCTGATGATGGATCCCAATTACGGCAAGCAAAGTTTACCCAAAGTGAACCGAAATTAAAAGTTGATTAAAAAACTCAAAGTTGAGGAATATATTAAGGAGACGAGTTTTAGCAAAATTTTGCATAAAAACCGTGAGAGATACCTCTTTGAGGGAAGTTTATGAGGAGTTTTTCTGAGCGTGGGAATTCTGTAAACACTACGTTATTTTACTGAAATTAGTTCTGCTAAACTAGACTACTAAAGAGGCATTGAACATTACTTCAGAGATTACTGAACATAGCTGCGAGCTGACTGAAATTCAAAATTAGAATTAGGTTCTAAATATTAAGGATTCTACCTACACCAAATCAATATGGCTATGACGGCGCGTAGGCGATTTTAATATTTAGAATCCAATCGAATTATTTGCAGTCCAAACAATGAGGTTTAACGGACTGTATTGTTTTTCAAACGACTAGCCGTTGGTTGTTTGGAAAAAAGTTTATTAAATGGTTTGACACTTAAGCACTAAAGTATTAATTCCATCCTGTTTCAATGCAATGTTCTAGGTGCTTGTTATCTTTCCATTTCACGTTGGAATGACAGAAAAACACTTCGACCATCAATTGTATTACACCTGTTGGTGCAAGAACATATGGGTCTACAAACCTTCATATTTTATAGATTCAATAAGAAATACAGAAATGTGTAGTGAGTGCATGTGTACCTAAGTAGCACTTACTTATGTAGGAATATCGCTATGTATGTATGTGCCATATTGGGTGTGCTATCGGGCACAGATTCTAAGATAAATATTATGGCTTCGATATCATTAGATAAATATACGTGACATTTTAATCGAAGAGTGTCGTTTCTAAATGCAAGTTGTCACATCTCGGACAATTTACAATTTTGCTGTGAATTTGTACTCCTTAAATATACTACTTAACAACAATGAAATGCTATTTGCTACAAAATACATGGAAAAGATAGATAGGACACAAAAATTCAAAGTCCTTTTTACCAAATTAAAAGTCCCTTTACTAATGAAATATTTAGATTTGTGTTAGTGTCATTTGTAATAGCATAGTGTTAAAAGGAAAGACCCAATTACATCAAAAACAATACCAGCTGTTTTTAAAGGATAAAGTAAATCAACACAACAGTGCAACTGAATATTCAAACAAAGCTTTTTACAATAAAATAAAATAATTTTGAGCCGAAAATTCGCTCTTTTACAACTAGACCGCGGAGTCTTCTACAAAATATATGAGACGCGAACATTAACCGGCTTACTCACTGAAGTCAACACACACCGTATTAATTAAATAACCAGTCCCTGGCTGTAATATTTTACACGCAGTTTTAAGGTACGGCTCCATAGCCAGCCCAAGGCTTTTTTTTTGGATGGGAAATCATCTAATGACTTCTTCCGCTCTGGGAGGAGCGGAATAGCGTGTCAGACTCTTACTGACTAAAACCCATCCATGTTCCTTCTAAAGTCCTTTGCATTCCAGGGCCGCGGTGACTCTTTCGAACAAATTCCACAACCCTGGCAGGCTCTGGCCCTAACTGGCCCGTCTCCTATGCTGACATCTCTTTGAGACGCGTGTGGAACACAACGCGCCATCGACTCGGGCCTGGTCGTGATCGGACAGCGAGCCACCCAAAGCTTGCCGTCCGCATGCCCGCGCCTACTCCGCTACGCATGTGTACTTCGTCATTTCAGCCAAAAGACATCCGCTGCTGGACATAGGCTTCTCCCAAGTGTTGCCACGTCTGTGCGTCTTGCATCCAGTGGATTCTCGCAGCCTTCACCAAGTCATCAGTTGACCTTTTGGGAGACCACCCAACGCTGCGTCTTCCAGTATGCGGTCGCCACTCCAGAACCTTTCGATCCCATCTACATCTTTTCTACGACCAATGTGTCTCACTAATATTAAAATTGGTAATTTCTCTTTCGATAACCTCACTTCTCCTGTAGATATCATTAATTCTGATTCGATCACGCTAGGAAACTCCAAGCATACCCCTTTCCAATACCCTTTGGGTGACTTTAAGCCACCTGATGAGTGTGATGGTGAACTTTGAAACGAATGACTTACACACACTTCGCGCAGCTATCGTGGCAAACCTCTCCGTGCATATCCCACGCAGTGGACGGCCTTCTTTATTAAGGCTTAAGTAAAATATATGTTGCTGTTATTGTACCTCATTGGCGCGGATATAACATTGTGTATCTGGGGTTAATGATATAAAGCCAGATTTATGTAAAAATATTTAGATTTGGGTTAAAACATTGTTATCGAGTTTTTTTTTTGTAGCGACTGTTAGTTGGTAGGAATTTACTAATTCTCTTCAGTACATACCTCTCCCACTCTTGCATAGTAGCAGATCCGCTCCGTTACCAGAAAATTAATTGATTCAGTGTTACGTAACCTACGATCACTCAAATCTCTTGACGAGTGCAAAACTACAGCACTTAAATCACCTTCTTGGTGATTTAATTGCTGTAGTTTTTGTAGGTATACCTCTATCTTAATACTCAACAGCGCCTGAATTAATGCCTAAATAATATTTGCGTTCTTTGATTTTTAGGCGTCGTAAACGTAATTGAGATTGGCACAAGAAAACAGGTATGATCAGCAGTCAACGCGTTTTTAGGGTTCCGTACCCAAAGGGTAAAACGGGACCCTATTACTAAGACTTTGCTGTCCGTCCGTCTGTCTGTCTGTACGTCTGGCACCAGGCTGTATCTCATTAACCGTGCCAGTTAGACAGTTGGAATTTTCACAGATAATGTATTTCTGTTGCCGCTATAACAACAAAGAATAAAAACAGAATAAAATAAATATTTACGGGGGCTCCCATACACCAAACGTGATTTTGCTCGTTTTCGCTCGTTTTTGCTCGACATTGATAACGGCAACAGGTAGACGCTTGAAATATTCACAAAATATTTAGTTATATATTCACTTTAAAAATAAATAATTAAATTAAAATAAAACAAATATTTAAGCAGGGCTCCTATACAACAGACGTGATTTTTTGCCGTTTTTATAGAAAATGGTACGGAACCTTTCTTGCTCGAGTCCGACTTGCGAGATTGGCCGGTTTTTTTAAGACATTCAATAACGCATCGCCTCGTGTTAGTGAAATCGTTCTATTGTCATCTACTGAACTACTAAATGTCATTATTACTCCAATCTTCTCCAATCCATCCGCTACAAAGAAATCCTAAATAAAGTCTAAGTAAAGTTTAATACCCATAATCTTTATGATTCAGAACATCATAGTTTATTTGTTAACAATATCTTTATTATCGAGGGGTATTGCTACTGTTCTGTTCAAATATTAAGCTCGGGAGACTTGTGTATAGAATATAATGCAAACACAATAATGATAAGAAAGATGTAGACTGCATTCACGTTTAGAAATGAAGCAACGATGACAGATAAGTTCAAGAATTAATTATGGTCACGTTTAGCTTAAATGTTTACGAATAAATAGTTTTTATCTGAGCAATTAAAGCTTTAACAACTTAAGGAGATGAAGAAGTACAACAAATGTTCAAATCTTATTATAATTTAGTCATACAAATCTTAATATTATTAACTAACACTTCGCCTTCGAGTTCGGCCGCGCAGATTTAATAGGTACTCCAGAAACTTCAACGCCCCGTTAAGGCATTATTATTAGTTTAGATTATATTAAAGTGAGAATTACTATAGGTATATCTTACTGTTAAAAATTCCTACAATAAGACCTTCTACTTGTAAACATTAAAAGATATTTTTTTGAGTTAAATCGTAACAAACAAACAAATCGTTCCTGTTTATAATATTAGTTTAGATATATTATCAATGTATGTATAATAAAAAAAGACAAGCTGCCAGCCTCTTGGGTACTGTTCCCATGCTTTCTCTACTTGATTCGGGTGAATATCAATTCAAGACACTGACAACCTGGTACGTTTATATTGTCTCATTTCTGAATCTTAAGTTATCTAAGACAATTACATTCTTCAAACGACTGCTCATAAAACCCTTACTAATGAAAATATTAATAATTAATTTAATTTACACACTAACTCTGATCTTTATTTCTATTATTTGAAAAATAAACCTGGTTAGCATGAATATGGTGCTTTTATAACCAAGTGGTGTGTAATGATAGATAATTATAATAATAAATTATGAAATTACACGTCTGTGGTTATGACTAAATATTATTTATTTAATTTTAACAGAGCAGCTGAATGCCAATAATTACACTATTTAAACACAATAATATACAACAGTCATATTCTGCGTATTATATGTTATATATAAAATTTTCGTGTCACAATGTTAGTTACCATACTCCTCCGAAACGACTTGACCGATTTTTATGAAATTTTATATGCAAATTCAGTAGGTCTGAGAATCGGCTACTATGTATTTTTCATACCCCTAAGTGATAAGGGTTGTCCACCCCTAACATTTATTTTGTATTTTTTGGACAATTTTTTTATTTTAATTTTTTTTATAATGTGGCATGTAAAAATACATACAACACTAAATTTTCACCCTTCTATCACCAATCCCTATTTTTAATAGCGATATTAGTTTATTGAGGGAGGCTTTAGGCTATATAAC
Source organism: Mamestra configurata (assembly GCA_002192655.3). Taxonomy (NCBI): domain Eukaryota; kingdom Metazoa; phylum Arthropoda; class Insecta; order Lepidoptera; family Noctuidae; genus Mamestra; species Mamestra configurata. Next base: position 156,560 of record NDFZ01005238.1, read on the forward strand.
ATCACGCTACGGCCAATAGGAGCCGAGCATTCATGAAAAATGTGGCACAGACGAAGTTGCGTGGGACAGCTAGGAATTTATAAAATTATGTTTTCTGATATTTTGCAGTAGATAGCTGTTAAAGTGCTTCTTCTGATTTTTTCTTTTCATTGTGTCCTGCCCACCAGTACCCGCCCTAGAAAGCTTAATTGGAGTCACTGACAAGCTACTTCCAGGCATCTCTGCCTTCAGCTCTTCTATCTTGGCAGTGGTCATAGTGAGTCCTGTTATCGCCTTGATCTGATCAGACCAGCCTGCTGGTATGTGAATATTCCAGTTTTTCTGAGCTATCTGGTTGTTTCTGGGCGATTTGACCAAAGTAACTCAGGAATCGTTGGTTACAAATCGTGGAAAGTATTATCATAATTTCCTCGTAAAAATCAAGCATTGTGTGTTCAAATTTATCTGCTCCAGAGAAAACCTAACCTTTCGTTTCCACGAAAAAAATAATGGAAATCATATCAGATTTGATAAAATAATTGTGTCAATCAACTTCACACAATAATTACATTACACAAACAATCATAATATTAGCTTTATCCCGCACCTTCACGCACGTTTATATAGATTTAGCCTGTTACCATTTCCAGGATCCCATCTTTTGCGGAATTTGTTCTTAAGAGTCATCGCGGCTCTGGAACGCAAAGGGCATTAGGAGGAACACGGATGGGTTTTAGTCGGTAAGAGTCTGATACCCCCTTCTGCTTCGCCCCAATATCAATCACATACCTTAAGTGCATACTTATACGTTCATTCCAATCTAATTCGTATTGCTAGCTTCACAGTCACAACGTAATTTGTACAAAATCCTCAATATTCCTCCAGTGTTTATTCTACATCCTTCCCTGGACATGATCGTTGTTAATAGCCACGTCTCAAACAGAACCCAGTGATGTATTATGCTCACTATTTTTGGGGACCACAGATTTACTCAGTTCAACCTGATAACTGGATCTGGTCGTGCATGAAAGTCATTGACAAGGAGATACACTTTTTGGAGAAATTGTTAAAAAAAAGTGATTTCCAGGCTAGTCATTTTTTGCTTGTTTTTCGATAATGTGAAATTTCTTAAAGTTAATTTAAGAAAATACATGAATAATTTCCACTATTTTCTATAAAATTACCTTATCTTTTAATGTACTGAGTCTAAAAAATTATAGATTATAGGAAAACCCGTCTATCGTTTTAAAGTAACATGTTGAAAATATGAATCGTTCGTAAACCTTTCCGTGCGAGTCCGACTCGCACTTGGCGGGGTTTTTAATAAATTGTGAACTAACAAAATCTATAAACGTGCGATTCATGAAGACACTGAAATTTGAAATTGATTGTAGTTTTGATACCACAATCAGGGATAATAGCAAAATCTAATGAAGGTTATTACAATCAGTGTTAATCTCATTAAGATGGTATCAGTCAAAGACACGTCAAATACTCGTGTAATAGAATTGGCGACAGATATGTAACTTGCCTTCCAACATATACCTTCTGCTATCGACATATTTTCGGTCCTACTCAAAGTCAAAGTCAAAGTCAAAACGGTTATTTCAATTAGGCCACTAAACGGCACTTTTGAACGTCATCATTTACAGTTCAGTAAAATAATAATATTACATTAATAAAGTGACTCTACTGTCCATTCGGAAAGGTAGCTCACATGTCAATTTAGATTTGGTCTGATCAACTTTTGCCTCAAACGGGACTCACAAGGAGATAATATGTTTGATAAACGTATTCTCTGGAAGTTCAGTTTTATTGGTTGAGCCGCGCGAGCAAGCCAGTAAAAACAATAAAAGTAAACATTCACGAATGTCAACCCACAGATGCTCGTACACCTGGACGGTCAGTGTAGGACCCGCGATCATAGTTGACGTTAACGTCAAAACATAAACGTCAAGTTTACAAGCACAAAAGATAATTTACCAATCACAAACGCCTCTGTATCAAAACGTCCTATTCTCAAATTGACTTTTTAGCAGAACGTCCAAATGTCAAAGTACAGTTATACTGAAAAATTACTATCGGTTTTTCGTCATGAGGTCCTGGCTCATTGTTTATAGTAAAATTAAAAATACAAACGAAAAGGAGATACACACGAGAGAACACAGCTCTCATTGGTGTTTGCAGAGAAAACAAAGACCATGAGTGGCCAAGTTTCCAATTTAACGATCACACCAAAACAGATAAATAGTAGACCAGAGAGCTGATTGGTCGCCAGTTTATGTCAGTCCACAATTTCTCGGAATGGCTTCGAGAGATTATTAACTATCAAATTTTGATGCGTAAAAAAGTAATAGAATATCATTTATTTGCCAAAAACATGGTATAAAGATGGATGGATGGATGGTTTTAATCTAAATGTTCAGTTGACAATTTATTGAGAGTTTACAATATCTCAAGTTATTTTATAATCATACGGAGTTTGCTATTTTCCGGTGACATTGACACAACCTGGGTCGGCTGCATTATACAATCTCATATTCCAAGTACAGAGGCTTACTAATGGAGACAGAAGCAGGAGTTCGGAGACGTGCTGAAATATAAAGCGGCAAAGATTCACAAACTACCAGGAGACCAGAACTAAGAATAAGTATTTCCGGGACTGGAACCATTATGAGTGGCCAAGACTACCACCACGAGATCTGAATCGTGGAAAATAATTTCCGGAGGGAGCCCTTGGCAAGATAATAACATTTTGAAACTCTAAAGATCTCTACTCAGACGAAGTCGCGGCAAAAGTTAATATTGAATAACGTCCCTAATTTATGAATTGATCACGAAAAAGATCTGTCGGTATTTACTGGAAAAATTTAAAATTCTTATATTGTGTGGTATGACTTGTATTTTCCCATCTCTTGTTTTTAGGACATTTTGCTAAAAAGTCGATTTGCGAATAGAACGTTTTCATATGGAGGCCCACAAACTGTAATTACGTCCACAATATGTCTGCAAGTTGAATCGGTTCCCGCACGCCAATCATGTAACAATTAACCAACACCAGTCGCAGTAGCAGTTGCACCGATAGTTTCATCATTGCGATCACGGCTCTTACACTCGAAACTAATCTGTATGTAAATCCTTCGCGTCCAATTTGCATAGTTATACAGATGTCAGTAGGTGCGGTACAGACCGAGAAACAACTGGTTGTAAGACCTCTTGTTGGGAAAGACAAAGTCTTCGCCCTAACCACCGCTACAGAAGAAGACGCCCCGGGCGTCGGGAGTCGCAGGGCGATCCCCGGCTACCGTAGGCGCGGGCCTGCTGACGGCGAGCTTTAGGTGGCTCGCTGTCCGAACACCACCAGGTCCGGGTCGATGGCGAGTTGTATTCCATGCGCACCTCAAAGAGATGTCAGCATAGAAGACGGGGCCCGCTAGGGCCAGAGCCAGGGTTGCGGAATTTGTTCGAAAGAGTCACCGCGGCCCTGGAACGCAAAGGGCTTAAGAAGGAATACGGATGGGTTTTAGTCAGTAACAGTCTGACACGCCCTTCCGCTCCACTCAGAGCGGAAGAAGTCATTTGAAGATTTCCCATCCCGAACAAAAAAGACCTCTTGTTGCAGTTGTAAAATTTTGAAAAATCAGTTTAGGTTCACCTTCGTTACACAAGATTTTCTGCTAAATTCCATGGTTCTAAAGTAGAACCATGGAATTCTGCAAAAACGTTCCTAAATCACTTACATAGCAATTTTATTTGGGCTGTGGGTTGTTTGTTAATCTATACTAATATTATAAATGCGAAAGAAACGGATCTTGATGAAATTTGGCACATAGGTAGATTATAGTCTGGAATAACACATAATAGAAAACTTTTTATTCCGGGAGTATGTTCACTTGGGATCATTTTCGACATTCACGCAGAGGCGCGGGCGGCAGCTAGTACATGAATAAATTTAAGATTTTATTAAGTGAAAGAAACGTCACTACTGAGTTTATTATGTATACGATCTAGCGTTCGATCAACCTTATCTGACACAGGTTCGTCTCTCCAATCCGTAGCGGCTTGGGACTGAAACAAATGGACGTTGTGCCACTGAGAACGGGCATCGCAGCCTGAAATTGAAGACATGGTATACAGAGCGTGGATGTATGGCTGCTGGGCTTTTGTATTGTAGGTCGTATATACTTTCTTGTGTAGTCTGTGAGGACACGGTGGAGGTCTGCCCTGCTTAAAACATGGCCGGCTTGGACCAAAACACGGAAAACCCCAACCTACATAGATATGCAAATCGAGTCCAACATTCAGGTTTATCATAATCTCCTGAATCCAATTAATAAAATATTAGTCGACATGCATACATCAATAATGGTGTCAATTAATCTGACATTCTTATCAATTGCGCTACAAGAAGCATTGTCATTTTGTTTTGTTTAAATTTCTTGTGCATGGTGTGGTCACTAAGTGGAAGGGTATAATCTAAATACTGTTTGTGCCATAAATAATGTATACTTTTTGTTGGCGATCCTTAATAAATAAATTAATGTCACCTTCGCATGCACTACGTCTTTTTAGATGGTAACTAATAATATGTAGTCTATTAAAATCAGGTGAATACGTTTTGATTGTTTGCTCTAAAGGCCAATTATTGTACTTAAGTCTCCTATCGTTCAAATTCAATATATTCAAGGCTACATCATCTTAGCGGCAAGCAGTGCCAAAAACTTATCAAAATATAGATAAATTAATAAATTCTAACGTTTTTGACAGATTCCGATGCGAATGCGAACGCTCCTTGTAAAATAAGACTTTTACAACTTCTGAACGTTGAATTCTGAACTCATAAACTGTAGAAGAGGTGTAGCCTAAGCATCTGTACTGAGAAAGTCGAACAAACTGAATTGCCTGTTTAGCTGAGGGATCAAGACAGCTTCCAGCCTCATCCCGTAAAAATTTACAAGAAACGTGATGTGTAAAAGTCATTTTAAACCAACCTAAAGTAAATACAATTTACGCTTTAATAGCCACTCCATTAGAAATCAACGGAATCTCCATCGCTGGTTAAACCACTCGGGCACACTCTGCCCCAGGGGCAACAAGCCACTACCAAATATCTCATACATTCTTGTATACTGTGCTGACAGGACCAACCATGAAAATTTCTCAGAAATCCTTTACATTAACACTGTTCCAACTAAATACAGTAGCATTTAATTGGGCTATCCGGTACCTAACATATTTGCCTCTCTAAATATACCGGGAATTATATTATAGATAAGTACTACAAAGAGACTTAGCATCAAAGTTGTAATCAAATGTTAATACTCTAACTAACTTGACTCGGTTTCCTCGTCTGTAGCAATGCAACTAACGATAGAACTCGGATTTCAGAAATTGGATAAGAAAGGTAACCTTGGTGCCTTTACAGCAGATACCGAGATGTAACTTGGCGATCTCAATACCAAAACTTGTTACTGCTTTGTTGAGGAAAAGTGGTTTTGGTATGGCATTGGCTATTATACCTGTTGTTGTCTCGTCCTCGATGATGAAGAATTTTACTAATGTAGTATATTTCCTGGCTACTGGAGGACGTCACATATAGTTTAAATCTTGCAATGACAAAAAATAGCCGGTAACGGAACGCATTCATTTCCCGCTCACTGTTCTATTATCTGTGGACTTCATTCGTTTCTTATGTCACTGTGAGGCGTCACCGTTCCCGCTAAAATTATTCTTTTATTTTGTATTTTATAAGTTTTTTAGGTGTTTTTTCATCAAATAATGGGAAAAGACAATGTGGAAAGAGCATTGAGGAAATTGAAAATGAAAATCAAAAGACTGGAAGAAAAAACAAAAGGTTAGTTGGCAGACGACATGGTCTTTTTTATTTTTTTTTCTTTTCTAGTTTTGAGCTATAATATCTATTATTACCTGTATTATTATTGTTGGAGAGTAACATATATTACTTAGATTATCGTTAAGACGATTATGTGATAATTGCTGCTGTACTGATACGAGTACCGAACAATTTTATCATGTTTTAAAACCGGTTAGAACCGGTCATCACAATTTGAAAATGGAGAATCCAAATCCAAGAAAAAAGTTATCGTTGTCGCTATACTGGCAGAGTATCGGACAACAGATTAAAACATTCACAATGAGTGACATGCCAACTTGAATCTCCGTTGTTGCTATACCAGTAGGGTATCGAACAACTTGGTACCTACCTACATGTAGGTACCTACTGATGCAAGTTTTCATAGTTGTTGCTATACCGGCAGGGTATCGAACAACCAATTTACCTACTTCTATTATGAGTGACCTTACGAACTTACTTCATGCTGTGACTATACTGTCAGAGTATAGAATAGCAAGGCAATGTGTTATATCCACAAATATTTTGGATACAGGGTCAAGGAGCCGGTCACCATGGAACCGTCCGCGTCGCTACACACGGTCACCCAGTGTTCAGGTCACAAATATTTTGGATACAGGGTCAAGGAGCCGGTCACCAAGGAACCGTCTGCGTCGCTACACACGGTCACCCAGTGTTCAGGTCCAACAAAGTCGATCACAAACAAATCGTGACCGAACGACAAAAGGCCGTACCAAAACAAGAAGCCGGTCACCACATGAGCGCCCTCATAGCCAATCACAGGGACGATACTTGCGATCACCAATCGACCATGTGATTGGCACATCATATGACCATGTTGACCCATCAACAAGTAAGATTGATGATACTGAGATCCTGGTGACCCCGAATGAAATAACTCCACCAGATCCACTCCCAGAACAGGAGGTACAGAATGTGAGTGATCAAATTGACATTGATATTCTCGCAGCCATGGGTAGCGTGGAAGAAGAGTCAAAAATTGGACCTCCGGCACACAATGAAATTGCTCAACGGTGGACACCCATTCTAAAAAAGGGACTTAAAAAGGAGGAGAAGGCCCTTTTATTAAAAGACTACCCCCCTTTTAACAACCTGCCAGCAATGGTGCCTCCAAAACTAAACCCTGAACTGGCAGCTGCTGTTTCAGAACAGGTAAAAAAGCGAGACATCATAATAGAATATAGGCAAAGAAATGTGACAGCGGCCTTAGCAGCCATTGGATGTGGATTAGAATGTTTTCTAATGAAAGGAGACAAAGTTGAGGGAATCAAGAAAATTAATGATGCATCGAAGATTCTCTGCGAGTTAATACATAATGAAACTTTAGGCAGAAGAGCGCTTATTCAAGCAGTTATAAATAAAGAATTAAAAGACTCCTTACAGGGAGGTCCGGATGAATTCCTATTTGGAATGGACCTTACTGAAAGAATCAGGACGGCGAAAGCAGTACAAAAGTCGGCACAAGACCTGTCGAAAGTAATGGCAACCAGACCAAAGACTTTAAACTCACGGGCCCCTCCTCAACCGCGGTTCAGACGCCCAGGGTTCAAGATAAACAACGAGACCCAGCAAGGTGGAGGGGGGGGGAAAAAGACTCCATATGTGCCCAAGAAACGGCGTCAGCCACCCCAGCGGCAACGGGAGTGGAACAACAACCGACGCAAGTGATCCAGGACAGAGAGGTAGGCAGATTACCTTATTTCAAGAGAAATTGGGAATCTATAACAGATGACCCAATAATCCTATCATGGGTGTCTGGATATTCACTTGGTTTTTTCCAAAAGCCTTATCAGAGGGATACACCTCTAAATAACAATTTTTCTCTTTCAGAGACGATTCTTATTCGAAAAGAAATTAGTGATTTACTACGAATTAAGGCACTGGAAACTTGTACACCAACAGCAGACCAATTTTGTTCATCAATCTTCCTAATTAAAAAACCCAGTGGAGAATATCGCTTCATTCTAAATCTCAAAAAGTTAAATGAATTTATGCAACCCGACCATTTTAAGTTAGAGGATTACCGTACAATCTGCAAGTTAATGCAAAACAATGATTACTTAGCAACTATTGATTTAAAGAATGCTTACTATATGATTAACATAGACCATAACTCCAGAAAATACCTCCGTTTTTATTTTGAAAAAGAATTGTATGAGTTTTCAGTTTTACCTTTTGGCCTTTGCACAGCCCCCTTTTTATTTACTAAATTATTCAAACCTGTACTCTCAGTATTTAGAAAAAGAGGAATAAGACTAATACAATATCTTGACGATACCTGTATTATGGCAAGCTCACACTTGGAATGTAAGAATCAAGTAAAGTATATACTTAACCTTTTTGAAAGCCTGGGGTTCTTAGTAAACTATAAAAAATGCAGTATTATACCTAAGCAAGAATGTAAATTCTTAGGATTTATCTTTAATAGTAAAGATATGACTATTTCTATAGGCCAAGACAAAAGACAGAGGTGCATAGAATTACTCTCAAAACTGAAATCAAGTTTCGTTTCCATTCGTTTTTTAGCTCAGGTTATAGGAACATTAATTTCAGTTTGCCCTGCCATAAAATATGGCATGTTGTATACCAAACAATTAGAGAGAATTAAATATCTGACACTATTATCAAATAATGAAAATTTTGAAACCATTATAACATTACCTAATAGTTGCCATGAGGATATAGAATGGTGGCTTACACACCTAAAATCAGCCATATGTCCTATAAGGAAAAATAACTTTTCTTTAGAAATTGAAACAGATGCATCTCTCACAGGATGGGGTGCAAGATGTGGTAACAAAACCGCCAGTGGGTCATGGACTCAAAAGGAAGCAAAACTCCATATCAATACTTTAGAACTTCATGCAGCTTTTTTGGGTTTAAAAAGTTTTGCTAAAGATCTGTATAATTGTGAGATACTGTTAAGGATTGACAACACCACTGCCATTTCATATATAAATCGCTTAGGTGGAATTCAACACCAAAATCTCAACAATATTTCAAAATTAATATGGCAGTGGTGTGAAACACACAGCATATGGATTTATGCTTCCTACATTAATACAAAGGACAATGTTATTGCTGATTTTCAATCACGAAAGGGGTTAGGACACACAGAATGGGAACTTGGCAATCAATATTTTAATAGAATAGTTAATATTTTTGGACAACCAGAGATTGATTTATTTGCATCTCGTACAAATACTAAATGCATAAAGTATGTGTCATGGCATCCTGATCCTGATGCATTCAAAATTGATGCATTCACTTTTTCATGGTCAAACACATATTTCTATGCCTTCCCCCCCTTTTCGATGATATCAAAAAGCCTCGAAAAAATAATAGTAGATAAAGGTGTAGGCTGCATGGTTGTACCAGATTGGCCTACACAACCATGGTACCCCCTTTTTCAAAAACTTTTAATAAATAAACCATTGGTTTTCAAACCAAACAAAGACTTACTCAAACTATGTAATTCCAGGACACCTCATCCACTACATGGGAGCCTAACGTTGATGGCAGGACAGCTCTCCGGCGCGGTTTTCTCGTAGCAGGTTTAGATGAGGAGGCAGCTGACATAATGCTTAGCTCCATTTCTAGGAATACTCTTAAACAATATTCACCTTGTTTAAGAGATTGGATTGCTTACTGTCATACTAAACAGATAAGTACATTAAGGCCTAGCATATCAGAAATAATTACTTATCTTACAAATAAATTTAAACAAGGCCTATCATATGGCAGTTTGAATTCAACAAGATCAGCCCTGTCATTGCTATTAGGCTCTCATGTTGGTACAGATTGTAGCATTAAAAGGTTGTTTAAAGGTTTCTTTAAATTAAGACCTAGTCGACCGAAATATGATTACACATGGGATGTGGCTAAGGTATTAAATTACATAGAAAATAATATTACAACTTGTGATAATTTAGAATTAAGTACAAAAAAGACTGCAATTCTTTTAGTTTTAGCTACAGGCCAAAGGGCTCAAACAATATGTGCCATTGATATAGGTAATATTAAGATTGAGTCAGATTTTGTGTTTATCCAAGTAGATAAATTGATAAAAACATCTGCACCTAATAGAATGCAACCTTTTATTAAGTTGCCGTTTTTCACAGATCGACCACATGTCTGCCCAGCTAGAGCTGTGGTTGATTATTTAAATATCACTCGAAATATTAGGGGTGATAATAAGAACTTATTTTTATCTTACAGAAAACCATACAAACCTGTAACTGTCAGTTCAATCAGCCGTTGGATAAAATCCGTGTTGCAAGAAAGTGGCATAGATGTTGCCATATTCTCGGCACACAGTACACGGCATGCATCAACTTCTGCAGCACTCCAGAAGGGGGTCTCGATCGACGAGATTCGAAGAACGGCTGGTTGGACTAACAGCTCAAGTTGTTTCGCAAGGTTTTATAATCGACCTGTACGTTGTGAAGGCTTCACGGAAGCCATATTTCTTTAATTCATTATTTTTTCTATTTGTGTTAAATAATTGTTTCTTGTGGGTATGCCTGCTCTCTCAGGGAGTGTAGGCTTGAGCTAATGTATAAGTGCTATGTTTTTTTTTCTTAAATTGTACAGTGGCATAGAGTATGTAACAATTGCCCTTAATTAAAAATAAAAAATCTGATTGCACAGTGGTCTTTGAACATCTACATTAGTAAAATTCTTCATCATCGAGGACGAGACAACAACAGGTATAATTGAACAATCAAACTAGCTTACCTGTAAGCGCTGTTCGATTGAGATTATTCCTGTTGTTGTCTCGTCCGAAGATGATGAGTCCCACCCACCCTTATGGGCCCCAATGGTTGTAACAATCAGATATTTCTATTTTATTTTTTACTTATTGGCTTATAACTAAATGAAGTCCACAGATAATAGAACAGTGAGCGGGAAATGAATGCGTTCCGTTACCGGCTATTTTTTGTCATTGCAAGATTTAAACTATATGTGACGTCCTCCAGTAGCCAGGAAATATACTACATTAGTAAAATTCTTCATCATCTTCGGACGAGACAACAACAGGAATAATCTCAATCGAACAGCGCTTACAGGTAAGCTAGTTTGATTGTTCAATTTTTATCCACACCTAACGGGCTACCATCGGCACCCTAATACTAAGCCACCGCTGTCTGTCCGTCCGTATGTCAGCTGGCTGTATCTCATTAACCGCCGTAATAGGTAGAATAATTTGAAAAATGGATTTTACCAACCCATACTATTTTAAGAGACCTATCCGACGATACCCCATACGATGGAACAGACTACAAAAAAAATCATACCTTTATCTGTACGGGAGGTACCTTAAAAACACAACAGCTCCACAGCATCAATAGTCTCAGAGTAAAACCGCGGACGCGGAACATGGTTTGGCAGTTCCTTGTTTTACTATAAAACACTTAAAATTGGCAAATACAGCAGTAAACCGCCTCCTCACGTCGCACAGTCTTGGTATTTCAATAAATAATTGACGCATCACATAAAAATATACAAAATAAATAGATCTACATTTAAATGTTTTGAGTAGGTACTTAAGCTTGTTAGCGAAAAGAGAAAGTAGATACGTCGAAGAACTTGAACGATAACGAACCTAATTGCTAGTTGTTCTTATTTTTGTTATGTACCTAAGGCTTAGGTCGTACAAAATAACTTTATTTTTAGCATTCACTGTTGTATCTTCCATCGTCTGGAAGGAGATTGATAATAATCTTATTTCAAGTAAAGTCTAATCAGAGAAAAAATTAAATGGCGTTAATAGTGGACAAATAATATTTATCTGAATTCCCACAAACTCGGTCAATGTGCCAATGACTTATTGCAATCGTATCTATTGATAACCGAATTTATTTATTATTCTAGTGGCCCAGTGTCCATGTTTGGTTTTATTACAGGGATAATTTTAATCTATTTATCATACGTCAGAAACAGTCCACTGTTGAAAGTAGGTCTCTTCAAATGCACGCCACTGTGATCAATCCTATGCCATTTTCGTCCACTATCAGGCATCGTCCTAATTCAAAACGATCGTCGCTTTCATTTGTAAGCAAAACCGATTACATCGATTGCCGATTTTGCCGGACAAATAAACGCAACGATCTTTATTTTGGAACCACTCCTCTAATAATGTTTTTTTTTTTTTTTTTTTTTAATATGGGTTTGCTCTTGACTCTAGTCTAGGTCATAGATGACAGAGACAAAGTCGACGATGGAGCGAGCTTACCCAGAAGAAGCCTGTTCACTCTAATTTTGAAGAGATTAGGGTTGTATGCGTTCGGAAACACAGACGCAGGCAAAGAGTTCCACTCCTTTGCTGTGCGCATTATAAAAGACGTTTGGAAACGTTTAGTGCGAATTGGTGGAATAGCAACAAGGTAGGGATGGTAACTTGCAGTGCGTCTAGATGTCCGATGGTAGAAGGGGGCCGGTGGGATGAGATCGTGGAGTTCCTGGACACTCTCCCCGAAGTACAATCAAATTTTTATTCTCGCATGACTCGACTGTGAATATCAAAAGGTATGCAAACTTTTTGGGGCCATTAAATCTGTACAAACAGTCGATGATGATCCATAGTTCCTAAACCTTCAGAGTAAACATATCCAATATCACACAATCTAAGACAGAATCCACTGAGTTTCTTTATGTGGTGCCTGCTAAGTCCTAAGTCTTCGCAAAGCCGTTTATTTCGATATGTGAGCTCTGCATACGTGCTCTTTGTAGCTTAACGTACTGAGCTGCAGAGGCACTTGTGATACCTGTAGATTCACGAATATTTCTGAACAAGCTGTCCTTTAAAATGAATTTGTATTAAAGTAACAGCTGTTAGATAGTTCCTGCTTTTTTGGCCTAATTGAGGTGAAGTCTGGGATGAAGATACATGTCACAATGATCACTTAATGAAATTAGCTATAATTTTAAATGTAATTTTAAGCATTAAGAAACCTGAATTGAAAGACTTGACTGGCCTGTTGGTCGAGTGGTTAGTGACCCTGACTGCTTAACCGGAGGTCGTGGGTTCGATTCCCACCCAGGACAAATCTTTGTGTGATGAGCATGATCATTTGTTCTGTGTCTGGGTGTAATTTGTGTATAATATGTATGTATTTAGAAATATATAAGTATGTTTATCAGTTGTCTGGTTGCCATAGTACAGGCTCTGCCTAGTTTGGGATCGGATGACCGTGTGTGAGTTGTCCCAGGATATATTATATATATTATATTAATAGAATAGAATAGAATACTCTTCATTATGTATACCATATAAGTAACAGAAAGAACGATGATGAAAAGCATTACAAAGGGCGGCCTTATCGCTGAAAGCGATCTTTTTAGAAGGAAAGACAGTGCTGTAGGTAGTCTTAGGTGCACTATTTATATATACAATAATAATTATAAAACAAAAACAGCGAACCTAAGTAAGGACGACTAAGGAGAGAGATAGTGATTTTTCACCATAGTTTTAAAAGTAGACAAAGATTAAGCTCGCCTTACCGACACGGGCAAGGCATTCCAAAACCGCACCGCTTGAATCGCAAAAGATTTGTCGTAGAACCTATTCGGGTCAAGAGAAGAGTCACAAAGAAACCGCCGAAAGGGGTATCGAACGAATAATACATTTTTTATATGTAATTTTGAAACCAAACAATTCTTACAGGTTTTTCTACAATCTAAAAGTAACATAGGTACTCTGTATTTTTATTCAAAATTTTGGCCTCAGTAGTTTTGTACAGTTAGGCTCGTAATTGGCCGGAATCTGCTTATACTTACTTGTCATAAATTGTTAATTACTGTCGTAAAAATATATCAGTATGCCTTTGTACCCAAAGCCGGATTTTAGAGCCTGTGAAGCATAATAAAATATTTTATCAGTGCACCTTATCTATTAACCTTTGAATTCCTGCACTTTAGACAGTAAATCGCTACTAATGTACCTGGTGTTTAAACATAATACAGTGCATGTTAGAGGCCACGTAAGCCGTATTAAACCTTTTTTCTTATGGGCCACAATGCGCGTCTACTAATATCATCATGGACCGCAATAATATAGTTACATAAAACTCAACCTTTAAAAGTATAATTATCAATTTGAGTGGAATTTCCGAATTTGTGACAAATTGACAGATTTCAATACCAATACTATATGCTATAGCATAGGCAATTTGTTTCGTTTTGCTAGCGGGTGAATAGTCTCAGCACATCGCCAAGAAGTGAATCAGTAAGCCAACTGTGACCCACCTGTGTGCGTGTGATGAAAGTTAAGTACCTACTCAATAAAACTGCTACTGAGATACTGACTAACTATAGCATGAATTATGTGCTAGACTACAGGACCACACAGGAAAGCTACGGCTGAACATGCGGTCCACGGGCCGCAGGTTGAGAAGAAAGAAAGAAAATCAATTTATTCTGCCGGAAAAAACGCACAGAACACTAAAAACTAAAAAACTTAACAACTACAATAATAATAACTGAAAAATAACACATCACTGCCAGCCCATGTCTGGACCGGACATTAACCTAAACGTGTCTCTGGTCACACCAGCACACCACAGACAAAACAGAACAAAGTTCAGCAGTTGTCCATGGCATGACGCCCGACTGACTGACAGCGACAACAAGAAAACAAAACAACAATAAACATTTTACTCACTACCTAAAGTGTCACTTAAAAATAAACTGAACAATTGGCTACTAACTCTTAACTACAACAATACAGAACACTTATTAATGACTTAAATAACTCCCGTCTAATACTATCCTAACACAATCGTTCATCACAACCATTACCCAAAAACATAAATAAGAAAAATATTACACTCTCTCTCACTACACACACACCACACACCTATTCTCACACAAACACACACATACACTTTACACTACTCCGCTCATAGGATATAATTTTTATTATTGTTTCCTTTTCTAAATAATTTATTTGTCTGTCTACCAACTCATAGCCTAATGATTAATCTGCCTCTACTTAAGGGACGGGCCCAGCATCTTTAACACAAGTTGTCTTGTCAACTTAGCAAGGGTGCTGGTGTCACCTAACAATTGTATGCCTAATTTACCTGAAAATCAATGTACAACCATGTGTTTCATGTAAAATGTAAAACTTTAATGCAAATAAATTATTATTATTATTATTTTAGACAGAAAGTAATTGTAGAAAATATACATAAATTAAAGTTGTGCGTCGCATCCGAGCAAGAATCGGTCATTTGCTCAGCATAATTGCCGTGATTATGGGCAAATCCAAAAATCGCCGGCGCTGCTTTTCAGCAACTACCGTTGAGTATATCTGTCAGTCGATTCAGCCGGTTTATTCTATCAACATCTCAGGGAGGAGTGAGCTTGAAGTAAACTGTCATTTCACCGCGGTGAGACGTTTACCGAATGGCACTCTGTAGTGCGATTTTGAAAACCTAGCACCGTGAAAGCTTAGGTGAAGTGAACATGTTGTGGAATTTGTTCGAAGGAGTCACCACAGCCCTGGAACGCAGAGCGCATTAAGAGGAACTCGGATGGGTTTTAGACAGTAAGAGTCTGACACTCCCTTCCCCTCCACTCAGAGCGGAAGGAGTCATTTGATGATTAAAAATGAACTAAACATGAAGTGAACTGTCAATCTATACAAATGAGGTGGAATGACAGTTCACTTCATACTAACTCCACTTAAGTGTATACGGCGAGATGTTGACAGAATAGACCTACGGAACTACGTTATATTTACTACCAGTTTCAAAAGAGAGGAAGTTAAAGCTCAAAGCTAATATTATCCAATTACTTATTAACAATAATTCGTGAATTATTAAGAAGTGTTATTACGTCTAAGACGTAATTCGCTTTGCTCCAGCATTAAGGCTTAATGGTTGTTAGAAGTTAGTGTATTTTCCTGTTGTGTATATTATGTGCGCTGCATAGATACTGCTCAATTATTAAGATCTCAGATGGCTGGAATTTTAAGGCCCACTTCTTTAAACATCATATTCTGGGTTTAAAGTTTGGTTTGTACAGACAACTGCATCGATTTTATACCCTACGACATCATCCCATCCATTACATAGTCCGTAAAGGGTTATCTCTGGAAGTTCAAAACAGAGTACAAACTCCTTTCTTTGATAAAAAACTGGCCAAGTGTGAGTCGGACTCGCGTGCAAAGGGTTCTGAACGAATTCCATTTTTGTAACATGATATTTTAACATGATAGACTTCATATATGTTTTCCTGTAATCTATAGGTAATTATTATTTAGGTTTTTTTTTTCAAATTTTGATGCTCAGTAGTTTCGGGTATAACGGATGATAATTTTTCGTCTAATTTCTTGAAAAACAAAAATATTATTTAAACCCCTTAAAATACATAAGTCCTTTATTTATTTATTTATTTATTTAAACTTTATGTACAATAGTGGTACATGGGCGGACTTAATGCATCAAGGCATTCTCTACCAGTCAACCTTTGGGTTATAAAGACTATACTGTGGTAGGTGTACAATTAATAAAATTAAGATACAAAATTGAATTTTAACATTTCGGAAAGAATATACAGATAATATATATAATACTAATAAAATACATAATTTGATATGTCACACGGTACAGTGTTTTTTTCTAGTTATATTATTAACGTAACACGTCCGTAATTAGGTCGCAAATGTTCATATGTGTACGAAATTTCAACAGAATCGGTCCAGTGGATCTGGAGAAAATTGGCTGTGGCAGACGGATAGACAGACAGACACCCGAGTGATCTTATAAGGAATCCGTTTGTTACGAATGTTTGGAACCCTAAAAACCTCTATTATTGCAGAGTAACGTTGGGTACTTTTATAACTAAAAATGCATGTCTCCTATCCAGCCACATCAGCTACGAAAGCCAAGGCCCGGAAATAAGTTTTAAGAAACTCATTCCCGGGCCTTGCATTGCATTCCCGTCGACTAAAAACCTTGCTTTATGTAAACCTTTTACATCCTCCAATCGCATTTTCATTTAGCTGTAGATTGCGGGCTCAGTGCCCAGCGGCATATTTTCCCAGTAAACATAGGGCGTAATGGAAATCTTCTCAGCGGAACATTCCCTCTCAATTACTGCAAATGGATGGACTCCGATATTGAGGAAGGTTTCCGTTTTATTGACATGAAATGGACTTAAGGGAATATTGCGAAGGGAAGAGATTTACGATTTTATGTTAATATTTGTTTTTTGGTGATTGTGAATTGTCAATTTGTGACGTTTTTTGACGTCACAAATTGACCCGTAATTTGCCCGTCTAGTCGAAAGGGAACTCTTCAGGCGGTCGGCCATCTTTGGGAGCAGTCGTGTGAGCGACACATAAAAATGCCGTATTTATTTTACAGTGAACGCGTATAAGCTTACATTCGGACGGCCTTTTCTTCACTATTTAAATCTATGCACAATATCTGACAAGATTTACAAATAACTTTTGTAAAAAAACATGAAACTCAATTTATTGTGATAACCTGAACTCAATGCTGTATTCTGAAATTATCATTACTGAAAACAATAAATAAAATGTAGCGTCCATTTGAGTCTAAAAATAAATTCTTTCACCTACAGTTTTTATCTATCATAAAAGTTTTATTTTGTTTACTCAAATCAAGATATTATCTTGATTTGAGTCATATTTATTTACTTTAGATTTACCTATAGATCAGATACACTAAAGAGCAACGACAATAAAAGTAAATAAGTTTTAGCTGCGATAAATATTTGTAAGTCCTAAGCGTTTTCTTCAACATCCCCAGAGGAGTGATTTTTCAAAGGGGCTTATTTCCATTTTTGCTAGAAAGAAATCTATGAATGCCATAGTCACTGGCATGTTATTAACTAGCTTTTAGTCCAATATCCAATACAAAAAGTACATAATATTTCCTAAGGAAGTTTACAATATACCCATCTCATTTTTGTACAGAAGGGCACATTTTCAGTATTTTAGAGAAGGTTAGAAGGTTTTTCTCCATTAATGAAAAATATTTTATCATAGAAATAAGCCCTCAATATAGGAAAGATATGCATAAGCTACTTTGGTCATATAATGACACTGAGACGTTAGTTTCGTAAATTATCATTATTAAGAACATGAAGAGAAGCCAGAGGCCGCTCACCAACCAGATGGTCTGATCAACTCAAAAATGCGGCAACACCGATATTTTGTTCCAAGTGCCCATATGCGGTACAGCGAGTAAAGTCCCACATACCTCCGTTGAAAAGGGAGGATCCTCCAAATCAGACGGTTGTTGTGTCTGGTGGGCAATTGCCCGATAGTTGATATTCGGACTGCAGTTGTATATGTTCAAATCGCACGGAGAACTTTGCTTGCGTGATGTAGAATTTCGTTGGTAGTTTGTCGCTGACAGGATAGATGGCGTTGCGGTTCTTTTTCTGCCGTAAATTGATGCCGCTACATATACCTACTTTGAGGAATTTGCCATTTCTGGGCCCAAACCATCTAAAGAGTTAACAATCGATTCAAACAGAAGAAGAAGAAGACCGAAATTCAATACAGTCACAGTTATACCGATGGAGACACTTGGTCTGTTTCAGACGTATCCCACCATCGCTCTCCTCTTAAGACATGAAGGACCGGCCTGAGAGAGAGAGACAAAATAATTTCTGGTCCGTGGAATTCCTTGAAAATGAAGCAACAAAATAATTACATAAACTGTAGAGATGATGCTATATTACTACAGTTTTTTAAACACAAATCTTGTTTCAGGGTAAGATACAATTCCAAAGCCTCATTACGCTTACCAAATAATATTCCTCGATAACACCGGAATCAGAAACAAAATTTGCTAATCTGGAATGTTTTTTTCCCTTTCAGGATCTATTACGCCGTGACTTAATCTTTCACTATCAAACAGTAGCATAAACGTATTATAACTATCTTAAGCCATCAATTAATTCTTAGTTTTATCAGTTAATGATTTATGAATGGGAGCGGTTTTAACAACTTACAATAATTAGTTAAATAATATGTTTTTTCCTCAATTAATAGAAAGGAAGAAAAATTCATTGCCACAAAACGACATACCTACATACATAACTTTATTTTGCTTAAACTAACCCTAAACGATAGTGTTAGTATCTATCTATATATTTTTTTTTTTTTTGTTGTATTTATGATTTTTAGGGCGAGGTTTGTACAAAATAAAATTTTGAAAAAAAAGGTACATCCGGGCGACGCCGTGGCGAACCACTAGTTATACATATATAATAAAGCTCTTTGCTACAGACATAAGACACACCACAGTATTGTGTAAAAGATGTTCATTTATTAAGTTAGTAAGAGAAAAATCGATTATATAGCAAGTCATCGCAATTTGGCGAACATTTAACTTTGAAAATTTAAATTATCATCCCAATCGTTCCAGAACCAAAATAGAAATTGACCGTTTGTTCCTTCGCTTCGTTTCAAAATTAACTCATCATAAAAGCCGAAATGAGGCACTCAGCGAACTCATTGTAAATTCCCAGAGCGTATCCTCTAGGCAGCAAGCTTCTGGAAAAGTCGAAAAAGTTCGGGAACCAATAAGCATTCGCGAGACAAGTTCTAGTCGACCTTATGATGTAAATGAAGTTATTATAATAATCTGGATATTAGCATTATAAAGTGATCGTGACGAGGAGCTGTCCTCACGGATAGGGAAGCTGGAGTAGGCCAACTCTTTACAAGATAGCAATGCCACACATGAGGGCGAGGGTCACCAGGATGAAACAGAATAAACGCAAAACGTCATATTGGTGATTTAGGAGTTATAGTACTCATAATTATGAATATCTGTTACTATTGGACCAATAAATCAAGTGACAAAATGTCCTGAACAAATTTGAACTCATAATTATGGATATGTTACTATTGGACCAATTAAATCAAGTGACAAAATGTCCTTGCACATTTTTTTTGTGATAATCGCGGTTTGTCCCAAGGTAAAAGTTGTTCGAAATTATCAGTTCAATAACCCTTTATCAGGTTTTACGTTATTTCTGTTACACCTCGTACAGTCGAACACAGCCTTTGATGATAGATTTCAGATTTAGAAGTAAAAGCAACTCCAAAATACATTTCATCGTTTAACAATTTAATGATAGAAATAAGAAGGGTTTTGTTGTAACACCATCTTTATATCTTCACAAATGAATTCATCCTCTTTCATGAATCAGATAGAAACCTAAAGGTTAGAAAACTAGAATTTCTTGACTAGAAAAGTGCCCCAATAAATAAGCCTTAAGCCCAAACTAACCTTTGTTGGACCTTTTGACCTTTTTGGTTTGAGAATGTTCATTTGTCTCGAAATCTGGGTCATCAAACACGGAGTCGTAGAATAGAAAACACATTCGGTAAATTATCGATGAACTTATTTGTCATTAAGTGTTTAAGGTTATCAACAAATCACACTTTCTATTATCTACTACAACAATAATCCCCGCAACCAATTTTCAGCTACAATAGCACTGGCCAACGTTAACGGAGGTAAGCCAAGTATTCTGGAGATATTACAGTACACAAGTGTGTGCGCAAACACAGGTGTTCAATCTCTGGTCTTTTACTCTCCTGTCTGATGGGACGGCTATCCGACACGACCAGGGAGAGATCAGGATCAACGGTTTTATGTGCTTTCAGAGGCTGCTAGTGAGAAATTTCCAATGGAAAAACTGAAGAACACTCTGCCCTACTGGGGAATCTAACCTAAGGGTGTTACCACACCAATCAATCGATCGTCTACCGATGCCACCGATCGATGGTAGAATAAATTAGTCGACGTCGATCGGTAATTTCTATTTCTTTCTTTGATCAGCCACAGCTACCACATCAATCGATCAACGGCGATCGATGGCATCGATCGGCGGTTGATCAATTGTTTATCGCCCGATATCCGTCAATCAGCCAAAGCTACCACACCAATCGATCAGCATGGCATTCATCGACGATCGATCGATTGGTGTAGTAGAAACTATCGATCAAAGTCGACTCATTCATTCACCTAAGACCTCATACTCAGCAGTCGTGCTTTGCTACTAGACCAACGAGGTAGATTTCTACTCATAGTGCTTTGAAGGGATCCCGCAGGGTGGACAGAAGCCCTGTGAAGATCGCGGGGATCCGCTGGATGCGAGAAGCACAGGAATGCAAGTTGCGGCGACGCTTGGGTCAGGACGTCCAGCAGTGGACATCTTTTGAAATTATTATGATGATGGTAAGTAATAATGTTAGGGTCTTAGAGAACCCCGATCTTATGTAAAATAGAACTTCTGTTGCCTGTTGGATGATATATTTATGTCCCATGCCAATAAGTAATTGAGTTACATCTGGGATTCGGAGAAGAATCTTCGAAATTTTCTGCCATTTATGTATAAATTGATGCTTTTATTGTATTTTTGATTTTCAATGAGATATTCTTCTTTGTGTTAGTTGGTTTTTCTTCAGTCCTACTTTTGGATTGTTGTCTTGTAGTTAATAATCGCCTAGAAATTCTTTATACTTATTTCCAAAAAGTGTTCAAACTTAAAAGGGACTTTCAAAGTTAGCTTGACTATCGTGAAACTTTTCACCAAATAAAATAAATACACATATTCTATCTTTGTTATCAAATGGAATTAAATATTTTTACAGTCTTAAAGTGAAAACGTATACCTTAAAAAATGTAACCGGTGCTCGACAAGATATGGTCAACCCTTATAATGAATAGATACGTCTAAGAAAATAAAGCAGACTTTAGATTAAATCTAGAATCACTGAAAAAAACAAAGCTTTCAATTGCTTCACTTTCAGATACCTGAAGAACGATGCCATTCCTTTGAGAAATCAAAACCCAACGCCAAAGCGAACGGAGGAAGAAAAGGAGTAAAATACAGTTAAAAAGTCACTTTATCTTTCAATTCGAAAGTCTTTGTCTTTTAATAGAATGCTCAATCAATTAACATGGAACATCGCCCAAAAGTTTCAGTAGATACTTTGTTGAAGTGGGATCTTTGTAGCAATTGGTCTTCTTTTGTTTTTGTCAGAATTTGGCCTCTTTATAAGTTTTCGACTATCAAAGGCTGTACGAAAAATTCTTGTTAACTTTTTTAGGTCCTAAATTGAAATTTATTTAGGATACATCAAAAATGAGACACTGAGAAGATAGTATTAGATTCGACAGTCATGTCTTTCTAAACAGTTTGGAAATAAAAACTCGAATGATTTATGACAGCGAAATATTACTTATTATTATTATAGTTAAATATTACTATTTAATCATTTATAAGGAGATGTTCCATACATGAAGATGACACTGCAATTAGGAAGCCAAAGTTCATTAACGATAGATGCGAAACAGCTGATTATTATTTTAATGATGATGACGTAGATGATAAAAGGATTACAATCATTGACGCAGATCGTGTTACAAAATTTAACATAGGAACACAGAAATGTTAAAAGATTGAAATTGTCACGGTGATAGTGATCATAGTACAAATTCCAAGCTACGTCACTATACAATAGTTCCGGGACGCATTGATGTGGTAGAATTTGAAAAAATAATCTTTTACAGAGTAACTCAGTTACTGGGTTGTCGAAGTCAGATAGGCTCCATGTAAAATACTGGTACTCGGCTACACTCAGCTGGACTGAGAATTGACTCTAAAATACTTGGGAAAAGGCTAGACAGATTCATTAAAACTTTAACAGATTAAATTGGGTTTTTCGATCGATAAACTTTTACGACATTTTATGTGATTGTTAAGTTTGCGTAAAAGTAACTTTTGATGGCTACCGGGTTATAACTATCGAGAATCCTCTATCCCTTGTCGGTTAGCACAAAAGGTATTCCCAAAACAAAGTGTATACGCTCTAGGTAAGATGACAGTCTATCAGCAGTAACAACGGTGAATAATTTAACATTTTGGAATTAATCAAGTGATATTTCGGTACGGCAAATCAATCCTGTGTCTCGATCATACATTTTCAACATTTAGACATTTTTTCTAGAGCTTTATGTCCATCCATGACGTTAATAAGCAAGTGTGACGACCTCTAATTCAACTTTATTACCAATTTCATCATACTGTAATCTGATTCCGTCTACCGTTGCTGATTAAGTGTAATCCCTCTAAGGTACGTTAAGTCTGCACGTGAACATTTAATATAGTTCCTTTATGACTAACGATTATGAATACGTGTTAAAAATAATTATTCACATCACTAATAATAAAAGCACCTAATCCTTTTTCGAGTTGCCTATTTTTATTTCGGTTTATTGTACATTACTCAAACACGCTTTCAACCTTTGAAACTTGAGTGATTTCATATCCGGTTATTATAATTTGTAATTTTATTGTTTCTTGACCATTATCAATAAACAATAAAATTACAAATTATAATAACCGGATATGAATATCTACAGATAAGGTACAATAAAACTGAAGACAGTGAAATATCATTGTCTTCAGTTTTATTGTACCTTATCTGTAGATAAAGACTTATCGTATCGATTTTTGACTTTATTTCTTCCTTTTCCAACATTCTTCTTTTAATCCGTTGTCCAGATTATATTATAGTCGCGAATTCGGCTTTTTATTGTAAACTTCTGACTAATTTCATCATCATCATTTATGATTATTACCTCAGCCACCAGACATTCTCAACTGGACATTGGCCCCCAAGTGTCGCCACATCGACCGGCTGTGCGTCTCGCATCCAGTGGATTCCCGTAGTCTTCTCTAGGTCATCGTTCTGTCTTCTGGAAGGCCTTTCAACTTTGCGTCTTCTGGTAGGCGGTCGCCACTCCAGAACCTTTCAGCCCCGTCTGCCATCTATTCTGCTAGCAATTTGCCCTGCCCATTGCCACTTACACACAAAAAATACAAAACAAACATAGAAACAAGCAAGCAGGTTGCAATTATTGATGATTCATTTTCTAATTTGATCACGTAAGGAAACTCAGAGCATGGCAGATGCTAAGCCCATTGGGGGCCTTTAGATGGGGTCCCTAAATAATTAATAACTGTATCGAAATACCTTGCCTTGCCTGACTTACCTTATATAAAAATATGGGTCGTTCTGAATAGTTTACAGTCTGTTGAGAACTTTTGTTTCAAAAATCAATGTCGACAAAGTTGGAGAAGTTACATATTGTTGAAAGTTTTAGTTGATTTCAATCTGTTATTTTATATCTCACACAATTCAATTGCCACAATGGTAGCCAGGTAAACAACCTGTATAATAAATAAATCATGTTCAGTGTTGATTCAAAGGCGACTGTGTTTTCCAACAATTTGATTTGATGTTTACCAGTTCTGTTTTGTTTAAATGTATTTGTACTTTGACCAAAATTAACTTGATTGCATCTTATTAAAACAGGATTTATTGTTAGTCAAACTATAAGCTGATATGAACAATAATTTTGAAAGAAACCTATCTCTCAATTAGGATTTCACACTCTAAATCAAATATTCATTACTTATATTATAAAAGAGTAAGTAGCTCTGTCAGTCTATTGCTCTGTGTTTTACACTTACCTTCACATCTATACGGATAAACGAATAGGATAAAACCAGGATAGTTGCCCCAGGGGTATAGTTGCCTCGATTTTAATTACTCTAGCTTCGCGGATGAATCACATGTTATTTTATTTATCAATCGAGAGACTTTACAACGACAACTAAGTAGACCGTGTTGCATGTGTCTGTGCGATTGCATGGGAAGGCAAGGTGCGATCAAAGTTTTTGCGCGATAAAAATCTTCTTCACCTATCCTAAACGTAATTTACATGGATTAGGCAACTAACCCCCATATGGGATAGATGTCACAAAATTTAGAGGTCGACAAAAATCGCCAATATTCTGGAAATATCAAAAATAATGTTCTTTACTTTCACAAATTTGAAGATAATAAACCAAAGTACCTACCCGTTTTATGAATAAAGTGACAACTAACTAAATATATAATAATTATATATTTTTATAAAAAGTGTGGCAACTATCCGGCTTTTACCCTACAGATGAAACTTGTCAGGAGTAGGCCATGTCTCCTCCCTTGGGATGGTTTCAAACTTTCATGGCACCTCAATTACAAAACCCACCGAACTGGCAGCCCTTCAGACAATGAACAGCAATGCAGCAGACGTTCTATTCATAGTGTTGATGCCTCTGGAGCACAATGCGACACAATTACAGAGATAGCAACGTCACTTGTCTGCTGGCGGTGACGACAGAAATCTGAATTATGGAGTAAAAAAGTAGTCTTAAATTATTGCTGTATTTTTCTGAGTATAGCACCTTTATTTTAGCATCATCGTCACATGAACCTGGAATCTATCTGCTGGGTGGGCCCCCTTTTCTATCTGCCATGCTTCCCCAAGCATTTTATTTATTTATCAATATTTTAGGCTTTTTCAAAGTCAAAGTCAAAACGTTTATTTCAATTAGGCCATTAAACGGCACTTTTGAACGTCATCGTTTACAGTTCAGTAAAAATAATAAAATTACATTAATAAAGTGACTCTACTGTCCATTCGGAAAGGTAGATTCTTATGGAGAAGAATGGACAAGAAACTCCATAGTTACTCTTTTCAAATAATGATTTACAAAATTTGGTATACAAAATTGAATTTAATATTATGTGAGGACGATGCACCCAGAGTATGCTACTTATAAGAACAAAGTATCACCAGCAGAGGTAAACTTATTTATTTTCTAAAGAAATTTAGGTAAATGGTACTCACATATTTACAAACATTGGAACCATTAATTAAACAGTGTGTGAGTCAACAGAAAAATAGAAACACAAAAAAAGGAACAGTATATCTATAAAGTTAATACATAGATCAACCAGTTGGATTTTGTCTACACCCTTGATTGTCCTATGGAGCAGGACCAGCATGTTTCCAAGCATTCTTATCCTGAATGTAATCTTCTAATTTGTAATATGCTTGTTTACAAAGTGTACTTTTAACATAAGTTTTAAATTTTCCTTCATTTTGTTTTAATATGTCAGAAGGTATCTTATTGTAACATTTAACACAATACCCCATGAAAGAACTGTGGACTTTAGCTAATCTAAAAAATGGTTGATCTAATTTGTCTTTATTTCTAGTATTAAAATTATGTCTATCACTAATTTTACTAAAAAGATGACGATTTTTCCGCACATACATAATATTTTCATAAATGAATTGGCAAGGGACTGTCATAATATTAATCTTTTTAAAAAGTTCCCTAAGAGAATCACGGCGACGCAGATTATAAAGGGCTCTGACAGCTCTCTTTTGTAAAATAAATATGGATTCAATGTCAGCAGCCCGACCCCACAGCAAAATACCGTACGACATAATGCTGTGAAAGTAACTAAAGTAGACCAAACGTGCGGTTTCTACGTCTGTTAACTGTCTTATCTTTCTAACAGCATACGCGGCTGAGCTTAGACGAGAGATGTTATATGAGGCCCCCATTGTAATTTCTCGTCCAATGTGATACCTAGGAAAACCGTCTGATTAATGAATTCCAGTTTTTCCCCATTCAATATGATGTCACATTCGCTACTTTTAACATTTGGTAAAGAAAATCTAATACATTTTTTTTTTAAATTTAAAACCAATTTGTTTGAGGACGTCGGTCTATTTTAAATATTAATGATGTGTCATCCGCAAATAATACCATAAATAATACCATTTCATGCCTAAAGCATCAAATTGGACTTTACTTTACTGGTAGAAATATGAATCGATCTTTAAATGGTGCAGAGACACAACAGGTTTAACTGTATAAAAATACATCGATAAAACATACTTAAATACAAGCATTGGTAAATATAGCCATAATTAAAAATGCTATTAAGAAAAACGAATCCAACAAATCATCGCTGTGATTCCAAATAATAATACGAGACATTACAATTTTCTTTTACAAATAGGTTTGCGTTCTGATTGTTGCGACGCGGAGAGACTTATGGAAGAAGAAGTAGACCATGCTGCATCTACTTAAAATAGAATAAGGGCAAGAGTATGACAATATAGTTAAATAATAATTAGACGCAGATATATATAGACCAGCAGTTGCCTAAACTGTATATTTAACGATTAGATGTCCTGCGACAAGCTTTCAGTATTTAAGCTATCCATACGATCTCGTGTGAACGTACCATTAGAAAGCTTCAGCTATAAAGCAGGGAACGTTTACGATCCGACACATTCGTAACACATGTCTGCGGGTCTAACAAACTGCACAAAATGTGCAAATTCAAAGTCGAAATTTCCTATAAATTAAGCATCGAACGATTTCCTCGACGGTCGGCGCCATTAGGGATGCATTACGGCAAAGTAGTTAGCATTCCAACTTCGAACAGCTCTTATTTATGAGTACTAAGTCAATATTATTGAGTCCTGAATCATACTCAACCTTAAGCAAAGTTTAGCATCTCAGTAATATTACTCAGATTTGAGCAATAATTTTGTACCCTCCAAATTGTTTTAAGTAGTTTTAATTTGCGCATTACCTCAAAATTGTTGTTTGATTATTTGATTTCAGTCAAGGTCTGTTTCAAAGGAAAAGATTTCAATGTTTGCTAAAGCTTTGATGTAGCAATGCTCTGTTGTTTCAATTTCTTTACGGTGTTTCCTTGTAGCCTGAAATTAATTAAATTGTTCCAAGCAGGGAAGGCTTCAAATTTTATTGATGTCGCATTCAACGAAAATGTTGGACCGTATTTTTAGAAAGGGACGCCTCTTTTTGTCTTTTTAATGTCACAGTGGCTTTTGATTTTAGAAGGTCAGTTGTAGGTCAAAGATTTCGCATCAGGTCAAATACTTAATTTCTTAAGATAATTTTCAGCATGTCTAAATGTTTGTGTATGCCTTGTGATTGTTGCGTCATTCAGTGTCTTGTGTATTTTATCTGTGTATTTATATATTTACACTTTCTTAAACAGGTGAAATATTATCGCTCTCTCAACAAACTGAACTGAATTGTTTTCATCGCTTTTCATAAAACTAAAGTATGATTCAAACACATGCCTCCATTTTATTAATGCCGTTGAAAAGTATACCTTTATGCTCTTCTGAAACAAGGGAGGGCTTTTTAATATTTTCTGGTAATATTTTACGAATTTCCGTGTGTTTGCGCACACATTTACAGTCAATTTGAGCCTGTCAGTGCGTCACTATATATTTTATGGTTGAACCTCCCCTTTGGAACCATTAAACGTTGTGCTAAAGTAGCTGTTTTTCCTCTGAACGTTGATGTATTAGCCGTTCTATTTACTTTTTGTAGTAGGGCTTTGTTATGTTATCTTTTTCTGTTGAGCACATAAAACAAAAAATCCTCAATTAATTATGTTTTTAAGAATTTTTGTTGCTAAATTTTCGCAATTAGTCTAATATCACCCAAATATTTAATCAGTGTTAAAACTACCTCTAACATATAAGAATGTTGTGTAAGCGTCTAAAGTCCAACAGATATTACAAATTATTTTCTGAATCAGTGAATGATATAAAAAATCATGTACATTTAAGGAAATACTACATTTTAATGATTAGACGTCATTGATTACCTGAAACACGATGATAAATAAACTGGGGAACGTTGAAATCTGATTGGCTATTTCTTATAAGGAAGTGTTCTTCTAAACTTCAGCTCCTAAATTACAGATATCATCAATTTTACTACATATAACTGCTTACTGGATAAAACGTCCGTATTAACTTTTTATCAGGTGTTAATATCATAATTATTAGGTTATGATATGGTATTATACAAGTTTGGAAAATATTGTGATTGGCTATTTTGAAACTAAGAAATATTAAATTGTGATATTCTTAGGTTGGAGCGGTAAATTAAGAACAGATAAAAAGAAGATGAAAATATCAATTTTTCATTTCTATAAATCAATCAATTAACTAGGTTTGTCGTATCAATTATCTACACTTGTAGCTACAAATTTTATTTTATTTTATTTTTATTGGTTCACCAACAATTGTTCACACTGGTTTTATGTTAAAAATATCATGCACTAAATTAATATACATCAGTGCAACAATCACTTATAGGTAAACACCGCATGCATAAGGAAGTTGTACAAAAAAAAAATACTTTAATTAAAGTACTAATCTAGTTCATCAAATGACATTATAATCTCACAAGCTGAATGGACGGAGAATTTTCTAGTACACTCGTAAAACCATACTATCAATGAGCTGATACAGTACCAATATACACGGAATATTGTTAGCGAGCCCATTCGTGAACTTTTACAACCCGATACACATTGCTATATTAAGGTACCGTTATTCATCCTTATCTATTTTGTGATGTTATAAACAAATTTTTATACACAACCTCCAAAATTAAAATTAGCACTCAAATACATAACAAAAATATGACTAACATAGATTACTCATTCGATAAATATATTACGGTAATCTAGAGCGAAGTTATGTATTTTTATTGTAGAAATTATCAACAAATCCATTTAGTTGATTATTTCGTGCCAGAGTTGATTATTTTTGTTGATTTTTTTTCAATATCATCGTGATAATGTAAAAGTTATAACATACGACACAGGTGTTACAAGATTATTGTAATGAGATATTATTAATTACTTACACTATTATAATAGGAATACGTACTCGCAAATAGCACCTATATTATAATAGGCATACGTACTAGCAAATAGCACCTATATTATAATAGGCATACGTACTAGCAAATAGCACCTATATTATAATAGGCATACGTACTAGCAAATAGCACCTATATTATAATAGGCATACGTACTAGCAAATAGCACCTATATTTTAGTTTTGTTTATCACATGTAATTATGTATGTGCTGCTGTTGGTGTACAAGTAATAAATAAATAAATAAATGTAAATGGAATCAAAACAAAATGATCAAGACACAAGATGGAGATTTGGTCATGATTTGGTTAAAAAAAAAAACAAAAGAAATTAAAAAGCAGCCAAACCACATTGACACAGTGAATATTCTGAAATCGATTTTTGCTCTACGTTTTTTATTCAACAACCTGCAATAATTGTAAAAACCAGACCAATCATAACGCAGCTTTTATGAAAACTTACAACTTTTTCCTGTTAACATCAAAGTCAAAGTCAAAGTCAAAAAGTCAAAACGTTTATTTCAATTAGGCCATTAAACGGCACTTTTGAACGTCATCGTTTACAGTTCAGTAAAATAATAATGTTACATTAATAAAGTGACTCTACTGTCCATTCGGAAAGGTAGATTCTTATGGAGAAGAACGGACAAGAAACTCCATAGTTACTCTTTTCAAATAATGATTTTACAAAATTTGGTATACAAAAATTAATTTAATATTATGTGAGGACGATGCACCCAGAGTATGCTACTTATAAGAACAAAGTATCACCAGCTTACCTCTGCTTATTCATTTTCTAAAAAAATTTAGGTAAATGGTACTCACATATTTACAAACATTGGAACCATTAATTAAACAACAGTGTGTGAGTCAACAGAAAAATAAAAACACAAAAATGAAACAGTATATCTATAAAGTTAATATGTACATAAATCAACTAGTTTGACCTATTGTCTACACCCTTGATTGTCCTATGGAGCAGGACCAGCATGTTTCTAAGCATTCTTATCCTGAATGTAATCTTCTAATTTGTAATATGCTTGTTCACAAAGTGTACTTTTAACATGAGTTTTAAATTTTCTTTCATTTAGTTCTAATATGTCAGAAGGTATTTTGTTGTAACATTTAACACAATACCCCATGAAAGAAGTGTGGACTTTAGCTAATCTAAAAAATGGTTGATCTAATTTTTCTTTATTTCTAGTATTAAAATTATGTCTATCACTAATTTTACTAAAAAGATGTCGATTTTTCCGCATATTTTCATAAATGAATTTTATTGGCAAGGGACTGTCAGAATATTAATCTACTTAAAAAGTTCCCTAAGAGAATCACAGCGACGCAGATTATAAAGGGCTCTGACAGCTCTCTTTTGTAAAATAAATATAGATTCAATTGCAGCAGCCCGACCCCTCAGCAAAATACCGTACGACATAATGCTGTGAAAGTAACTAAAGTAGACCAAACGTGCGGTTTCTACGTCTGTTAACTGTCTTAACTTTCTAACAGCATACGCGGCTGAGCTTAGACGACCCACAAGAGATGTTATATGAGGCCCCCATTGTAATTTATCGTCCAATTTGATACCTAGGAAAACGAGCGAAAGGGCGTGTCAGACTCTTACTGACTAAAACCCATCCGTGTTCCTTCTACAGCCTTTTGCGTTCCAGGGCCGCGGTGACTCTTTCGAACAAATTCCGCAACCCTGGCACCACTCCTTAGCTGTACGCACTTTGAAAGTATTCCCCGCATTAAAATCTCTTCCTCACACTATACCTCACAAAACAACTAAGTCATTTTTATAAGCCTCTAAGCTTCACTTTACGCTGAAGCCAAATACCAGCCATACCGGTCCTTTGTAGTAAAGAATTTGTTTGTAAACGTTACCTCACGGTTCATCAGGTTTAATAGCAACACGAGAATTTTCTTATCTTTTGTGTTGGTGAAAAAAGTTAAGTGCCATTTTGTACCTTTTCATACGCTTTTTTGCAAGCTCGTAATTTTACTGAAAAAAATGTTAAAATAGTAATTTATATTAAATCACTGTTTTAACTTTATTTTTTTACTTATTTAATTCTATATTTTAAGAAAACACTGCCGTTTTTTACACCACTATGAAGTCTTACGATCATGATTCCGCTCTAAGAGGGAGACGGAGCTATACATAGCGAATAGCACTATCCCTTTTACATCATTGGAATTGGATGGCATTAGCACGTCATAGTAGGGCAGCGTTAACCTTAAAAAAATACGATAATTAAGTTTTTATTAAAACAATAGTATTTTTATTCAGAACCATTTCATATTTGCAGCGACTACGTACTCGTTACAGAAAATATTCGCTTTGAAAATCACAATACATTTTTTAAATTTTATTATGTTAAAGCTCCCCTGAAGCGTGTCTGAATACATCTGATTGTAATTTCGTGCGCGTGTGACCTGACCGATTGTTTTCCATTTCCACTTTTTTCGCCAGCAATTGGAAAACAGTGTGGAATGCCAGAAATGGGGGCAGGGGACCGTTTCCTGGGACAAATATCGCTTTTGACTGTCCGGGGTTCGGAACTTCGGACAAGGAATACTAATCCCGCAGAGTGATTTAGTGTTGTACGGATGTAAATGTGTGTTGTTTAGAAAAAGGATTTCTGTTTTGTTTTGGTTTGTTTTGCGGAGAAATTGGGGAGGTTCTACAGAAACAATCTTGCAATTGTAAAAGATGGCCAAGTAAGTATGTTAGATTCTTAATGTTTTGTCCTAAAAACCCGATCTAAATCTAAGCCAATGCTTCAGAGCCTTGAACATCGACGCCGAGTTGTTCATTTTGCGTACAGCTAAGTAATGGAATTCCCTGCCGATGCCTGATTCCTGATAGCTACAACCCGGGAGTCTTTAAAATCAAGAGAGCATAGGTAACTTCCAGTTAAGTGTGCTCCATCGTCGAGTACATTGTAACTAAATAATATTAACAAGGATGTTGTCTTTAATAATATTTTAAAGAGGTTTAAAGTAGGGGGTAATCTCTGGATCTAATGAACCGATTATGTAAATTCTTTTTGTATATGATAGCCACATTCATGAGGAATGCTGTATGCTATACGGGACCGAGAAATTCCTACGGGAACGGGAAAAAACGATATATGCGCATACGAAGTCGTGGGCAACAGCTAGTGTTGTATTTCTTAAACCAATGTCATAAAAGATGATTAATTTAAATTAAAGGATTCTAGCACATGAATTCCAGTGCTTAGGTCTATCAATAGAATCTAGTAGGTACAGAAACGACACTTTCGTTTCTGCACCTATTGATAAAAGTGGTATGCGGAAATAGTACCTATTTACCAAAGTCCACACACTTCCATATCATAATTTTGATTCGAGATCTGAAGATAACATTATTATTACCAAGGGAATAAATTGAGGGCATTATCAAATTTTGACGTCACTTTGAATTCCTTCATTACTTATTTGCCAACCGCTGATATAATCAAGAGTTCTACAAATGCTGATATAATATTCGCAATTCCTAGGATCTACAAAACAAGTAGTCTGTAGGTAACTTGGGGAGTCTGTCGTCTGAGCAGACATAGACCCGAGACGGCGAAGGCGTGCTGAATTCTGTGCGCGCTGAGCAAGAAGAACTGAGAGAATTCCAGAGTGTGACGGAGTCTACATGACACTTCAGAGCCCCGACCAAAATTAACCGGCAAGATTCTGATAACCCCTCAGCCCGCCCCATGGCAGAAGGCAGTCAAAAGGATTTTCGAACGCTAAAAACTAAGTAAACGTACAAAACATTTGATATGACGGTTACATTAAAGTAAAAAGTACTTACGTATCATTGCTCTAGGCTACCAAAAAAGGTGCTAAAGGGTGTTGGACACCACTCTCTTTTCTGTTGCTGCACCTAATTTCATTCCTTACGTAACTGAACTTCATCCATTCATTGGCATGCAAGATGAAGGTGTCTTATCCTTCTGCGCAAGTTACAGCCATTCGTACTACACCCTTTATTTGCGCATACACAGTGACTGAATTGGAAAGTGAAATAGTCGATGCAAGCAACTAAGCGTCAAGTTCAGGATCCAACCCAGTGCACATCAATTTGACAAGCCGTCTGTTGGTGCTTTAAGCTGTGAGCGCACGAGACTGACATAGCTCTACGGCTTCAGGGGGAAATAATTCCCGTCTAGGAACTAACCAAGCTTGCAGTTTCGCAGGTTGCAGCATTGTTTGGAAATGTATCTCACGGGGAATTGGCTTAAATCTGTCATGAAGTGACTTAAGTACAGCCTTTACAAACTAGCTAGCTAAATTAGTGTGTCGGGTGCCATACTAAGGTGTCGTTTACATCCTGAAACCTTGTGGAATAGCTGATTCTCAATTACCATCTTTATGTACCTATAATGAGTGCCAATGCAGCACGTGAACCAGCATTCCAGCATGTGAGTGGTGCAATTTACCAATTTGATGAAAAGTTACATTAATTTGTAAATTGGTTGAAATAAAATTTTAACAGGTGAATTTTAACTAGATGAGGTTAGTGCTCTGCGAAAAAACACTGTACGAAACTCAGAGGTCATAGTATCTTTGTAAGTTGATTTTACTTCATGAACAAAACAGTAAAACACAAGAATTGGAGGTGCTGGGATTTGAACCCAGGACTTTCAGCATGCGAAGCAGACACTCTACCACTGAGTTACACCCCCTGCGGTGTTTGATCCCTAAACGGTAGTTGCACTCGTTGCCAGAGTTAGCGATGTGTTTTAGAAATAGGAATGCGAAGTCAACGCAGAAAAAAATATGTTTGGGGACAGAAATTAAAAAAGTTAATAATTTATGAAAAGAGATTATTAGATAAAGTTCCACATACGCAATCAAAAGAGGAAAAGTTCTCCTAAATTCAACCATTTCATCTTTTAAACACTTTTGTTCCGAATTCCGCAAAATTTAACTGTAAAATCAAAGAAAAATGTTAACTGCCTAGTCTTCTTTAGTTATCTTACTTATGACTTCCACAAAATGCGATGAGCATCTAAAAGTTTCAAAAGTTTCACCGTATTTTGTGGCCAAAGCGTGTCGGTAGTGTAACTTTGTATATGTGACAATGGATGTTTTAGGTGTTGACGACTTTTGTCGCTTTGTACTTGCTCATCGAATTTTTTCGCTGACTATACATTTCATAAGATAAAATAGAAAATTTAAACAACCAAAACCTTACTCAAAATTTAAAGAGTCAATAGTTGAATCGACAATCGAAATCTTACGTTTCTGAAATCACTAGTTCCATAAAACAAAAAGTGAATGACCCAACTCAAGACAAAGTGCCATTAGACCAGCGAAAGCGGTCGTCAATATGCCAAAATATAGGTTATTGAACACATGACATTTCGACAGCTTTTCTATACGTTTTTGACGTCTGGACGCGCTACCAATCACAGAATGTCACTTGCCTAGAGCCTCTGGTCGTAAAATATACGTATCTGCAACATTATATAATTGTCGACGTAATATTCAGTCACCCTCAGTTTTCAGCACGTTTCTGATCAATCAGTATTTGATCGCAATGTAACTGATTATAGTCACATGTACTGTCTGGAGATAATTTCCTAAAACAGTGATTATCTTTAATACGTGTATGTTTAATCAACTACGTTAATATCTACTTTAAAGTAAAATAACACCAAACTGTTGATAGTGGATTTTTTCTGCGACTACACCGTCATCAATTCAATCAGTTCAGGTTTAAAGAAAATAGGGAAAATACTTCAAAACTTTTCAGGTATTTCGTTTATTCTATTACTCGTTTTATGTATATCTTCTTATGTTTTATTTAGGGATATATGATTCATAAAACATTGCATAAGTAATGTCACTTTCAAACAAAGAGTACCTAAAAAGGAAGTCAATATTCTAAAAATAAACAAATTAATAAAGTTGATACAAAGCTTATCAATCTTTATATAAAGACATTAGGGTATTTAATCGCCTTGATAACTCTTAAGCCGGTAATGATTCAACCAGTGATTCACAGAGTGTTTTGAATTTCTTAGTATTTTTGTCACGACCGTCGATGATGAGCGTGATAACAACTTTCTAACTGGTTTTAACATGTTATACAGGACACAAAGTATGTGCCTGTGTTTCAGCAGGGATTGAAACATAACGACTGATGAATGAGGACACTTAAAGATATTTTTAATCGAAGAGGAAAAATTATTTGTTACAAGGAAAAGCATTGACTTGATTATGAAAACTTGTTATGTAAAAAAACCCAAAGCATTCGTTCAAACTAGGCTAAGAATCAGCACTTTGAATTTAGTTAAATACACACTCCCAAAACGTCCGCCTGTCACCTGATACAACTAATACAAAGTAACAGTATCAATAAGTGCCATTGGTTTATTTTAACCCAATAGTACACCTCTGTAGTCCTTGTGTATTAGGTAAAAGAGCGAAGTGCAAAGGCGAGAAGCTGCAGGTAGAAAAAGCACAGAGTCATCGGGCTACGAATAATATTATTGGTCGGTATGTTACCGCTTTCAGCATAAACTATCTACTCGTCCGATTTCAACAAATAGTAGTCAGCTAGGGATCCCGATGACTAATAAAACGGTCAATCATTTGCGCACTGATCATGAAAAGAAAAACGTATTAATAAACCATCCATTCACAGGTGTTAATTGATTAAAGTCTGATTAAATCAATTTATTAAATTGCGCGATTCATTACATAATGTGACGTAACATGCCACCATCTGCCTAGCCTTTTCCCAACGATATTGGGGTCGACTTCCAGTCTAACCGGATTCAGCTGAATACCAGTATTTAACATGCACCTGGTGGTAAATTTCCTTTCAATTTAATTCCTTTCACCTGAACCATGACGATAGCCTGGATTAGCTTCCATCGCATTTAGGTCGTGCAGTTCATTAACTATTTCCTTTTCTTGATACCGATTTCCAGTCCAGCTTTTTTGTAATCAGTGTTAGATTGACGGATTTATACTTAGGATGCTTTTCCACTAAATATGTTCGAGATAGCCTGCAATACAAGGAAAAATCGACCAATGGGATCACTTTATTTTCTTTACAAAGCCTCAGAGCTAGCAGATACAGGTATTTTGACATTATTTTTTAGTTAGGAATTTGTGCGAGGGACGCCAGCGAGAAATACGTATGCCCGCGTACATAACAGCTGAACGGAGTCCGCTACGTATTCTCGTACCACTCAGCTACAAACCAAGAAGCATCTTCGCAACCTCCTCGCACAGGTTTAATGAAAATAGTCACACATTTTTAAAACTCTATTACACAAACTCGCACTGTCTAGCTACCTCGCACATCTCTTATGGAAAAGCACCTTAAACTTCCTTACTTCTAAAACTGCAATGGAAGCGGAATGGAAGAAAATTGCAGTAATAGGTGCAATCACTCAGCTGGCTCCTTTATAAGATCATTTTTCAATGCGGCTTAGGCATAGCTTTTGATTTCAACATCTGAGCAATGTTCATGTCTGAACTTAGTCGTTTGTAACTTTTGTAGCATCTATATGGTCCTTTCTTCTTGAGTGCATTGTGATTCTTAAACATTTTGTGCCCAGTAGGTGGCCACGTTCATAGCGGCATCAATGGCATACATTAGGTCCTCAATGGTGCAGGTGTAAGGGCATTTGTGGCACTCCAACAATAAATGGTCCCTTAAATATTAAATTGAAATGTAATGACAGATTTCAATGATTTTTTTACAATTGATAACAGTGACAATTATTATCAGGCGTCAGTACTCACACTAATTCAGCTATCAACACAAACATAAGATAAATTAGCAAGATTAGTGGCTTATCTATCTTTACAAATATTATCGATTTTAATATAAAAGTATTCGTTGGCCATTGCTACAAATATTAGTCGTAGATACTCGAAGAGAAACAGTCGCGATGGGTGCTCAAATATATTTCTTTTTGATCGGTATTGTTTTGAACGGAGTGTATGGTCATGGGAGACTAAAAGAAGGCCATGCGGCCTTTAGGAGTGCGTTTGATGACGATTTGTACGAAAATGTGCTCGATTCGGAACAGTGTGAAGCTCAGCTTACGTTTTTGGCGAATAATAACTTAAGGAACCAATGTGAGTTTGTTTTAACATTTTTTCTCTGTTAATATTTTACCATTGTGTGGAGTTTTATTCATATTTTAAGAGCTTATCGGATTTTGTTCGGCAGGAAGCTCTGTAAAATTTTTATGCGGATTTTATGAAATAGTTTTAAAAATATTAATGTTTTGCACATATGTACTTTGAAATTGTTAATGGATCAATGATGATTTTACATTGAAAAACATAATGTTAAACTAACATTTAATGTGATCAAAACTACAAGTAGTTGTCTTGTTTTAGATATTTTTAAGATATTTCCTTGACCTGTGTGGATTTGCATTACTTTTGTTCTTTATGAAGACAATTCTTTTAATTAAAACCAAGATTATAGATAATTAGGTGTACAAATCGATAATACGTTTCTAATTCTGCATGATTTGTACATTATTTATAGCCTCGCTATCGCTATTCTTATATTGATAAAGATCGAAAGCATAAAGCTGGATATTAAACCCACTATTATTTACTTCTTAAATGACTGCAACAACAAGTGTAGGATATACCTCCGCCCTAGTTGAAATACGTCATCATAGTATGTATTTCCTAAATTAAGAGGTAATTCGATCGGTATACCGGTATTAGTCAAAGTATCAAAAATCATCATGATAAATATTAAATTACAAACAATAGTCACAACATAAGTTCTAAGTATATTTTGAATTTCATAATTAATTAAAATTTGAAGGACCAGAAAAAGTCGTAATTTTTTTTTGCATGTTGCAAGAGAGTTGTAGAGGAAAACATACAAATAAATTATGAATCATAGCTTAACATTATCAATTTAAAGCCTACAAAACTGCTTATCTAAATTTCTATATTATGTTTATTTTGTATGTGTTTATTATTACAACAGAATCAGGTGATTTGAGATAAGTATATTTTGCAAAAATATGATTATGACATGAAACTCATAAAACAGGTGTTTCATAATAATTTATTACATATTGCATATTGCAGTATTATAGTTGTAATGACTTTTTTATTATTTGTTTCCTTTTGATAAGATATTGCAATCAATGAACTTACGATTTCATCCACAAACATAAAATTATCACGTAAATGGATGGATTGAAAACTCATACACAAAATTTTAAGTCTTGGCAATTTATTTTCAGAGAGCTTTCAAACTTCAATTATAGATTTGTCTTAATTCTTGAAACTTCGTAAAATTACTTTTGTAATTTTTTTTATTTGCCATTTTGGCACAAAATAAAAAACAAACTCAAATGCTTAAAAATATTATCCGAAAATAAAATGGGTGAAAACAGGCGAACAACATATTAAATAACGTATTGCAATTCGCACGGAACTAACACATGATCAAAACGTGTAGTTCAAAAGAATACGTCAAATAAAGCACGTGCCCAATTCCGCTAATGTGTTTTTCCAATAATGATCGTAATGATTAATTACACTTATCAAAGATTAACTAGAGTGAGTCATTTATTTTACGGAACAAGTCTATGATTAAAAATCAATGCGACATTATGATAAGTTGTTTAAAAATTTAGGAAATCACGATATTCTAACCTTTGAGCGGTGATTAAAAGATAATAGGAAAATGGCAACAAATTTCGCATGATAGTGTCTGTTAGGAATAATCAACGTGGAAGTTGTTAAAATACATCCAAAACAAAATCACACAAACAGTCCAATTTTTAAACAGTAATATAGAAAATAATAAAATTGTCTGATTATCATCATCTGCCTAGCCTTTTCCCAACTATAAGAAGTTCGGCTTCCAGTCAAACCGGATTACGCTGATTAACAAACTTCATTAATTAAAACAATAATCTTCACAGTACTTAACCCATTGTCTGGAACTTTTCACTTTACCACTTAATGTAATAAACCAAGTTACAATAACATAAAGGCCCAAAATACTGCTTGAACTTAATCACATAACTTAGTTGCATGGCAACATAGTTTGGTACTCCCAATCATGTGTGGAGTACAGGACTGATGGTTGTGTTAATGGCCTAACTTTACTCGAATTTATTTTGGTAGTATATCAGAAACGCACAGCATTTAGCTTCCTGAAACATTTTGGTTTCGATATGTACTAGATGCATGAATAGCTTGGTAACTTTGCTAAACTCTAGCTGTACAAGATTTGAGATTAAAACCGTAATTCAATCTTCATTGTTTAGTATTCGGTATCTCATCCGGCACTGCTTTGTTAGTCGATTGCTTGGCTGCTCTTGGGTTATGATTTCCAAGTTCAGCAAACTGTTGTTTTGCCATCAGGAATTTTTGAGCTCAGAAACTTGCCAGAAGAAGAAGATATGCTCATCTTCTTCTTTTTAACCATAACTGATGAAATGTATAGTTGGCATACAAGGAGTTATAATGCAGAAAGGTTTTCTAACCAAAATAAATTGTTACAGTCCTCGACGCCAGTGGCAAGCCTCCGAGTGGAATCCTCACAGGAAACTGGAACGACCTAGGAGATTACCACCAATGCCTCAGGATCAATACAGTCGCAGACAACATGCAGTTTCAAGGAAAATACTGCACTATCAGGATCCCTTTGAACCAGAACCCTATTGAAATAGAGGGAACGCCGACTTGGCCTACAGAATGGCCAACTTTCCCATCGACTCTGCCGACTTTCCCGACAGATTTCACTTTCCCGACCGGAGTTCCGACTGCAGCGCCGACTCAGGGAACTACAGACGATTGGAGTGAATGGACTGTTGCGCCAAGTTATGCACTTGACACTAAAGTAGCTAAGACCCTTGAAAAGTTTAGTAATCTGCAGGCTTACGTTTTTGGGATCACTGGAATGGGAGAACCTATCGATACGAGGTAATTTACATTTAAATACCATTTTTTTGTTGTATTAGAATAGAAAAATATTTTACAAATGCTCTCTCATAACAAGAATCTAAAAATAATCTAAAAGCTTATTTGAGAGCTGTTTGTTTTCGTTTGATTAAATTCATTTATTTTAAAACAGTTGTAGAAAGATTTATTAAGCTTATATCTTTTGAGTACACTGCAATTCATTTACGAAAGCCAGATCCTGGAAAGGAAGTAGGATTAAGTAGATTATGATTAAAAGCGTAAATGGATTTCAATTTATTGAAGATAAGAACATAACATTGATAAATGAATGAGTTGATAGCCATTGTTCTATTAAGACCTTAGATAAGGCATCTTAGCTTTATTATGTGGTAGCAAATAAGGAAGGAAAATTAGGTAATTCGGAAGTTGTATTTACTATAAAAATTGCATTGATTATATCATTTTCAACAATTTCTTTTACTTTTTCAACAGAATCTTCCCATTGTTGAATGCGGCTGCCCAACGAGCTGTGGTTGCAGTATGTGTCCCTCATGTGTGCACTGCAACAGAAGCAGTGGACTTCATTCAGTCCAGAATTTCCTTCCTCAACTTCACTTATGATGAGTACTACTGCAGACTACCCGATGACAAGCCATTTGTAGCCGCTGACTATGTTGCGATGTAAGTTTACACTACCTTTATTTTTATCCACAGCTTTTAAAACGATTATTTTAACAATCAGTCTATCAATTCTATTTTCGATACACTTTAACTCTTTCTAATTCAGCATATTGACTTTTTTTTTCTCTTTCAGAGCAATATTTTCCTTCATCGGTCTGCTTCTCATTCTCAGCACAAGTTACGACCTCATCCAAACCTTCTTATTTAAACGAGGTGAGTTTATTGGCATTTAAGTAATATTTTATTCTCAAAGAAACGATATTTATCTATCTAAGATTCAACAGTATTATTTGCAACAAAAACTAAGAATGACACGTAGTATCATTGTTAGTCATTGGTGTTGCGCAGTATTAAACAAAATACACATAAACGATAAGAATACTCGTGGTTTGGAATGAAATCAACGTGACTTGGTTTGCAGTATTGCTTATCTCTAATAATAATTTATTATCACGAATAAAACTTAATACTAACAAAACCTACGATGCCAATTTCATTTTTAACCAATTATTTCCTTTACAGAATCATCTCGCGTCAGCCCCCTGTTGGTGAGCTTCTCTGTTTACACCAACACCCGTCGATTCCTGAGCTTTAAGTCGACCCCCGGCGCCTTGGAGTGCGTTGATGGCATCAGAGCCATCTCCATGATGTGGGTTGTTGTTGGTCACACTTACTGCATGACCATGCTTGGCTTCCTCCACAACGTTGTGGATACTATGGAAGTAAGTAGTCTTTTTCTCAAAGCATCCCAAGTCAAGTTATCTATATTTAATAAATCAGTACAATTTAATTTCTTAATGTGTAAAATACGTGATTTATTTAATCCTAGCTTAACACAAAACCCTTTGTTTTACAGTGGATATCTAGTTTCTCAGCCACATGGATCAGCTCGGCCCCGATCACAGTCGATACCTTCTTCATGCTCAGTGGTATTCTTGCAGTTTACACCGTCATTGGAAAAATCTCAAGAAGTAAGTACAAACTTTTGATTTCTGTTCTGTTCTTTTTGGAATACTTACTATAACTTTTATCAAATAGAATCAATCATTACTTTCAAGATTTTATCTCAGTATTATCGAGCTATAAGATAAATAGGCAAATACTATTAGCCGATTACAAATGAAATAGCAAGTTCATCCTAACATTCGGATTATGATTAAAAAGCGCAGTAGTTGTTTGCAAAATAAATATTTTATTTACCGAGATTTTTGAGTTTATTTTCTATATATTTCATATCGAAGCCCAAAACTAATGGATTTATTATTTTCAGTGCGTTTCATCAAGACCATTCACCTGTTCTACTTAAACCGCTTGCTTCGGATGTTCCCACTTCTGGCAGCCATGGTCCTACTACAGGCTTCCGTCTTAAACCACGTTTCTGATGGTCCTTACTGGCGCAACCAAGCTCATGCTGCTGAGAACTGTAGGACTTACTGGTGGGCTGCACTACTTCACATTCAAAACTATGTGAATCCTCTTGAAATTGTAAGTAGCAATATTTTTTCTTTGACGTCATCTTAGTATTGGTTTCGTCTTTATTTGATCTTTCTCATAACCCATGCAGCGTTTCCCAAAACCTAATTTATATGTTTATTTTCAGTGTCTCGCCCAAACTTGGTACCTGTCAGTGGACATGCAACTGTACATCATCTGTCCGATTATCCTGGTCTTCATGTTTGGTCGGGAGAGGTTCGCGTGGTGTGCCCTCACCGGAATTGTACTTCTGTCTCTCGTCTCTTCTTCACTCTACAGCTTCTTGAATGACTATTCTGCTGCCCTTGCTAACCCAACGTAAGTGTATTAAAATTTGATTTAATGATTCGTTGCATTATCTAACTGTGGCTTCATCTGAGACTAATTAAATAATTAAGACTTTTGCTTTTTATTAATATTATTATTTCATGCCAAACAAAGGTGTAAATTATTTACACACGTATTATTAAGATTATAAATCAATTTGATGTTAGTCTCCTTGATTGAGTCGTTATTATAACATTTCCTTCAATTGACTGAAACCTAATAAAAAATAATGTTTTTTTTCCAGACGTTTTCTAGAGTTCCAAGGCTATATCCAAAACTATTACCTCAACACTTTGGCCCGTGCACCTCCCTTCTTTGTGGGTATGATCTACGGCTACTTGCTGTACTTGTGCAAGGACAAGAAGATTAGGATTTCCAAGGTTAGTTTCGTATTTACTTATGGCAACCTTCGATTCAGCATTATTTTTAATCTGTCTAATAAACTATTGTATTAAAATGCAAGGTGACTTGATACATAATGAGGTTATCAAAATATAAAGAAAATTATTATTAGCTGTTCTATTCATAAGTGCCTTTAATAATTGTAAAACAATAAAAGTTTTTTCTGCAGTATAACACTTCCAAAAAAAATTTATATATTTTTTTTTTAAATGACTAACATCATCTACTCATTTCAGATCAACGTGGCCATTCTG
This sequence comes from Mamestra configurata, assembly GCA_002192655.3. NCBI lineage: Eukaryota > Metazoa > Arthropoda > Insecta > Lepidoptera > Noctuidae > Mamestra > Mamestra configurata. The sequence goes on from NDFZ01005238.1 coordinate 200,136, forward strand.
TGGTTCCTGTCGTTCGCCATGATGGCGTTCTGTATCTTCTCAATCTACCCGGTGATGCAGATCGACCACACTGCTCAAGTCTTTGACAACTTCCTCAATGCCTACATGCGTGCCATCTGGGCTGTTGGCTTGGGATGGCTCATCTTCGCCTGTGTTCATGGCTACGGAGGTAAGATGTGCTTGATTTTTGTAATTATTGTGCCAAAGTAATAATTTTTCTCTCATCAACAAATTCTATCAGATTTTTTTAATATTCAGTAACGGAAAACAAACTGATTATTCGCATTTTCTTTAGCGTTTTCAAGAAAAAACACGTAGTAGTAGTAAAGTACTAGAGCAAATAAGGCTTAATACAAAGAGGCTATAAATAAATTATTTCTTCATTATCTACAACCATTATTCCTATGTTCCTTAATGGGAAAGGCGGATTACGAGAATTCATTAAATGGGGCTAATATTCCTAGCTCACAATGTAAATGGATTAAGTGAAGTTTATTTTTTGTATTGTGCTTTTACGGATAACAATAAATAAGAAAGCATACGATGATAAATTTAATGAATTCGAGAATGTTGATTTCTATATTTAGAGCCGTGTTTACGATAGCGTTTTTTATTCAAAATCGTTTTCTTTTCCCAGGTCCTATCAACTGGTTCCTCTCACTACAAATCTGGAAACTGCCTGCTCGCCTGTCATACGCCGTGTACTTGGTGCACTTGCCCATCATCTACATCTCCAATGGTAGCTGGGTCAAGACTTACTACTTCACTGATGGAAGCAATGTAAGAATTTACGTTTATATCTTCTGCAATCAAAATTCAGTAGCATTTTCTTATTAGTCACTATTTCTTGACTAAGATGATCTACTATCTACTAAAATGCTAAATTTGTTTCCACTGACTTTTTTCTATTATACAGTCAAAGTTAATTGATTTTATATATTAATCATGTAATTTTTTTGTTCACAGATATACAAATTCATGAGTGATCTATCACTCTCATTCATCTTTGCTTTCATCCTCTGCATAATGATTGATGCGCCTTGCTCGACACTACAGAAGTTATTAATGAATGGTAAGTTTTATTTCCATTTCTTCTAAATTTAGAATATTTCTGTGGAAAATATTTCCTCTACTAGCTTTGTATGAATTTGTATTGCTCTTTTTCATTTTCTAAACCCATACCCAGAAATTTCAACCTCAGTTATAAAACTTATATCGCAATCACTAAATCAATTATTTATTTGCAGGTGGTAAGAAACGCCCAGAGAAACCCGCCGTGGTCATTGAAGAATCTCCTGAAGTGGTTAGCGCAAGAAATGACAGATTCGTCAAGACTACCTTATAAAAGAGCCAAGGATAAAAGACTGATTGACTTAAATTATTGAAATAATAGATAGATAGAGAAGAAGGTATTGATATAGCATAGTCGAAGTGTACTAAGTCTGTAGATATATAGATAAAATAGAATATAGTTCCTAATGGATTTTGAATTGTAAGTAGCATTTTGCAAGTGATGAAGTTGATGTGAATACTCTACAACTATTCAAAGGAGCCAAGGACTGTCTGACTGAAAATCAGATGAAGATTTATTTTTTAGATATTGGAGAATTTTCTCAAATCTGTATTAAAATAGACAATTTTAAATCTGCTTTAGGTATTAATTTATTACTATTACGAACTTGACTAGATCTTAAAATAATTTTAAGTAGGTATTATTAACTTTATTTAATTAAAAATGATAACATTATTACAGTTTTTTATTTCCTGTTCTTTCAGCCATTAACATTAATTAATTTTCTAACTATAACCATTGATATTAGTTTAGATTGATCATTCCTGTTTTAATTTCATAAGCTTGCACATAGTTTATTTACGTTTTTTTTAAATATATACACACATAACAATACAACTAAAACACAAACACATTATTATTATCATTTACGTTCATCAATAGCACTACTCAAATCATTCACGGCATTTATAATGTAAACATTATAATGTCGTATGGTGTTGGCACCCTGCTCACGCGCATGTTATAAAAGCGTGAAGATGTCGCACGTGCCAGCCGGCCGCAGCTAGCCCTTTTACTTTTGTAGGTCAGTCGGTCATAGCTCCTGCCGCTTATCACCTGCACCGCACATGACATTACCAAATTGTGGTTTATGTCTTCTTGTTTTTGCATCGTTACGTGTTCTGAAATGTTCCGTGTTGTGACTATTGTGTGTCTACTGTCCTTACTCCTTCTGGCTGTAATTGTGATATCGTGTTGTGTACGGACAATATAATCGTAAGTAGAAGAGTGACTGTTATTTCACCCGCTCACCGTACACATACCCTCACTCACTTACCTAAACTGGTGACCCCGGGAGGAACACGAAAATGAGTGACAATGAGTCTGAGCACACCGCGTCCTTGCAACCCGCCGACCACGTAACGCACCATGCGCGCAAGGCCAAGCGCTTATCAGGTCCGAAGGTCGAGGCGGCCGAGATGTACCGCGTCGCTTACCGTCGTTATGGCCCGAGGAGCCCGAAAGCTGGTTTAAGCAGATTCATCTTTATTTTCTGTAAAAATATCATCTGGTGATATAAAATTCTAGGTGGGTTTCCCGATATCACCCGACCCGGTACACTACGTACTACACCACACAATACCGTCCACCACATCCGCACCACCTCAGGCCCTATAGTCTCATCACCATTTCGGCGACTAGCGCCGGACAAACTAAAAATTGTTCAGCAAGAGTTCCACCTGATGCTGGCCAACGGAACTACCAGACCGTCGGAGAGCACATAGGCATCACCACTGCACCTCGCTCTCAAAAAGGACAACGGTTGGCGATCCTGCGGTGATTACCGGATGCTCAACGCCCGGACCGTCCCTGACAGGTATCCTATTAGGCACATCCTCGATATTGCTCACAACATCACTTGTTGCAAGATTTTCAGCACCTCTTCAAAGCCTAAAACCAGATACCTGGCAATCGATATTCCAAAAACGGCGATCACCACACCGTTCGGCCTGTACGAATTTCCGTACATGACGTTGGGTCTGCGTAACGCAGTTCAGACGTTCCAACGTTTTGTGGACGAGATGACCAGAGGTTTGGACTTCTGCTACAGCTACTTGGATGATATTTAATTTTTTCAAGGTCACAGGCTGAGCACGAAGAGCACCTCCACATTATCTTCGGCAGGATGAAGGACTTCGGCATGCTGGTCAACACGTCCAAGTTGTTTTCGGTGTACCAGAGGTAACCTTTTTAGGTTATCACATCTCCGAGAAGGGCACCAAACCGCTTGACTAAAGTACACACTTCTTTTATGGGATATTAAGTTTTATAATAAAATACCACGTGAGATTCTCGAACTGAATGAGAAAAAATTTAAAACATGCATAAAACGCACTCTATGTAGACAGGCATATTATAAACTGGAAGATTATATCCTTGATAAAAATGCTTGGCTAAATGCCGGTCCTGCTCCACAGCCTCAGCCGCTTGGTTCCACTAGTTAGGTTTTATATTTGGAAGAGATGCTCACCCTCTTTTATGTCTAATAATAATACTATTCCGCATAATCTTATATTATGTTTGGAATAAACTTTTCTTTTTCTGTATTTTCAGNGGAGCAGGACCGGCGTCCTGCTCCACAGCCTCAGCTGCTTGGTTCCACTAGTTCGGTTTTATATTTGGAAGAGATGCTCACCCTCTTTTATGTCTAATAATTATAAAATTCCACATAATCTCATATTATGTTTGGAATAAACTTAACTTTTTCTGTCTTTTCAGATTGATATTCATAGTTTTATATAATGTAGAAGCAATTTTTATTTCAAGTTCTGTAAATGTGAGGACACCCTCAATTACTGCCCCGAGGGGGCAGTAATTGAGGGTGTCATGCTCACTCCAATGTCTCGCTGATGATGGCGCGTGTATCGGATCATTCAGTTCCCTTCAAAATGGTTGAGCTGAATGGTGCTGATACACGCGTCATGTTCGTGAACGGGCGCCGTCAGTGGAGACTGGTCATCCCTTAGTTGCCACTGCCTCATTTTAATATTTGATACTGTAAATTGTTTTTGTCTTTCTTTTCATTGTTCTCATATATATAAGCAACAAGGTTAATGTAACTAGGATTTTTGTAAACATAAAATGATTTAAAAGAGTGTCTGTGGAGTTTCTTGCACGTTCTTCTCCATAGAGATATACGCTTTTTTTTTTGACGGACTGACTTTGACAATTCAAAAGTACCTGATAATGGTTTATTTGAAATAAATGCTTTGACTTTGACTTTGACTTTGACTCATCAAGAACTTCCCGCCGCCCAAAGATGTTCAACAGTTGTGCCAAATTCTGGATATGATTATTTTTACAGGCGTTTCATACCTCACGCAGCTCAGATTCAGGCGCCGCTTCACAACCTATTGACTGGCAACGTAAAGGGCTATATGTCTAGCAGAGAATACTTTGCAAGCATTTGAGGACCGCGAGGCAAGCGTAGCTAACGCGAGTTTGGCATTGCAATCGGGGTGGGCTAATAGTGCTCTATTAGCTCACCCCGATTACAATGCAAAATTAGTGATAGACATAATTTTAATATTAGAAATAAAGACAAATTACATCAACCATTTTGTAGATTAGCTAAAGTACGAACATCTTTCGTAGGGTACTGTGTTAAATGTTACAACAAAATATGTACCTTGTGACATATTAGAACGGTTAAATTAGAAGATTACATTCGGGATAAGAATGCTTGGAAACATGCTGATCCTGCTCCATAGGACTTTTACTTACTACTACTTTTACTTTTATTATTCTGTTAACTTACACACTGTTTAATTAATGGTGCAAATATTTGTAAATATGTGAGAAACATGTACCTAAATTTATTTAGAAGATGAATTAGTTTACCTCTGCTGGTAATACTTTGTTCCCATAAGTAGCATACTTTGGGTGCATTGTCCTCACATAATATTAAATTAATTTTTGTATACCGAATATTGTAAAACCATTATTTGAAAAGAGTAACTATGGAGTTTCTTGTCCGTTCTTCTCTATAAAAATCTACCTTTCCGAATGGACAGTAGAGTCACTTTTTTATTTAATTATTTTTTTATTGAATTGTAAATGATGACATTCAAATGTGCCGTTCAATGGCCTAATTGAAATAAACGCTTTGACTTTCAATGCCAAAATCGCTTTGGTTACTGATGTGTCGGATACTGCAATCGGCGCGGTGTTACAGCAGCTTAGCGATGATGGCTGGCAGCCATTAGCTTTCTTTTCCAGAAAGCTCAGCCCTTCCTATGATAGGAAACTACTGGTTATTTACGAGGCTATCAAATACTTCCGCTAAATGCTCGAGGCCAGATACTTCGTCGTCGTGTTCGACGAGAGGAAGAAGAACTGCTCGCCCAGGCAGTTATGGTACCTAGACCGACATAAGACACATTTCCAGCAAAGATAACGTCGTCGCCGACCGCGAATCTCGCGTGGAAGCGCTGCATGTACCAGTCAGCTTCGACACTGAACACGCGGAATCACAAACATCGGATCCGGAGCTGTCCAAGCTACTCCAGGAAAGGCTTATCGTTGGTTTTGGAGAAGGTGTAGGTTCCCGTAATGCTACGAAAGCAAGTCTTCGACAGCATGCACTTCCTCAGCCACCCTGGTATCTCAGCGTCTGCCAAATTAATCGCAGAGCGCTTCGTTTGGCCGGACATTAAGAAGGACTGCAGGGAGTGGGCACGAGCTTATCTTGAGTGCCAACGGGCCAAAGTGAGCCGGAACGTTTCTGCGCCATTAGGGTCGTATCACCTCCCACGTGCAAGGTTCACTACAGTCCACATCGACCTTGTGGGCTTCCAATCTCGCAAGGCTTCAGGTACTGTCTGACGGCAGTCGATCATTTCACCAGGTGGCCAGTGGTTGTACCTATTGTCGACATAAATGCCAAGACAGTAGCTAAAGCGCCGGTTTGGCTGTCCCACAGATATACTCACGGACAGGGGTCGTCAGTTTGAGTCGGCCCTGTTCGAAAAATTGTCCGAATTGGTAGGATTCCAGCACAAGCGGACAACGGCATACCGTCCCGGCATGTAATGGCATGGTGGAGCGATTTCACCGGTAACTCAAGGCGTTCATCACGTGCCATGCAAATGACGAATAGACAGAGCCCTTGCCGTGATTTTTTCGAACCTAGTGGCGAAGGAACATACAACGACGTCACAACCGTCACTGCGCGTTCGTTCACAACCTGCAACCAGCTCAAGCATCCCGTCACAGCAAGACCAGCACTTTCGTTTTTAAAGATCTGCAGACCACTGATCACGTGTTCCTTCGTGAAGATGCATTTCGTGGGTTGCTAAACCAGTACGTTGCTAATGTCTCACGCGCCGGCTGGTCGCAGCTAGCCCTTTTACTTTTGTAGGTCAGTCGGTCATAGCTCCTGCCGCTTATCACCTGTACCGCGCATGACATTATCAAATTGTGGTTTATGTCTTCTTGTTTTTGCATCGTTACGTGTTCTGAACTGTTCCGTGTTGTGACTATTGTGTGTGTCTACTGTCCTTACTCCTTCTGGCTGTAATTGTGAATTGTGATATCGTGTTGTGTACGGACAATATAATCGTAAGTAGAAGAGTGACTATTATTTTTCCTGCTCACCGTACACATACCCTTACTCACGTACCTAAAACCTTTTACTGGACTTTAATGGTTGCTTTGCAATTTTACTTGCATTAAACAAAGCTTAGTCCTTAGTACTGACAAATTCTGATGAAAAAAATCACTACATGGCAACTCATCGAGTAGTTTTCCCTTCCAGTATTTGCTCATGTCATGCCACACCCACAATTTGTTGATAAGAGATAATGAGCTTTAATTAAGAAAACAAAGCAGTACTGCGTTGTTTTGTAACGCATAAATGACGCCCTCACACATGTGTTCTAAAGACTCGTGTGCAAGTTTACAGGGCGGAGCACGCACGTGCACATACTGCACAATGCGTACGTTGCACGTTGTAATTGTAAAGCACTTACACTTACACTAGGTAAGAAGACTATGGTCCATGTATGTCTCAGCACAGACACATTCCCTCTTTTCTGTTGTCATAGTCCGGAGCGGGGAGCGCAACACTAACTGCTTTTCATGCTCTCCGAAACACGGAGATGTCACATCCCCAACTTCCCAAATACGGCTCCTACTGATATTTTAGACTGGAAAAATCCAATATCTTCAAACAAGTACAAATAGACTTCGTTATCATTTATTTCGTTCATTCTTCGTTAATATTAGACCGAGAAGGAAGTCTATTCTTAATACAATTTATCGGAAGCAATCATTTACTATGTGGCTTCACCTCAGAATTTCTAGGAATTCATTATTATAATACGAATTCAGCATTATTTCGATTTTCATTAAACTAATGGCTCCGGATCGTTGAAGTATCGTCTTGAATTCAGCTTTGATAAGTTAGGTACTTCGGTATTTGCAGGGAATGCTATCGCAGCTAAGTTTCCAATCTGTGAAATTGAAATCAACTGCTTGAGTATTCCAATGTTGATCTAGTATCGAATGAGGGAAGCGTTTGAGACTTTGAGTTAACTTAGTTCGAATAATAATTCTGAATTCTTTCCTGGTAAAGATCGAATGGGATTCCCTTGTCTGAGTTATTTTCATATTGTTTCATACGAAAAAAGAACACGAAGATAAAGTTTAATAATATTTAATATTAAAAAGAGCGAAAGAGTTTAATCATAACGAACATTTATGCAGCAGTATTTATGTTTATGTAGTGGCAGAAAAATATACTTATCCAATAATAAACACAGTAAACAGCCAAAAATAATTCCTATGTTAATATACAGATGACAGGTTTTTAAATACCGAAGTTTGGAAAAAACCCGCGATGTTTATATGCATAATAATTATGTCGCAGGCATTAAGAATAAAAAGTTTTATATGGGCTAAAAAGATCAGTCATTAAACTAACCTTTAACTCGGTAGGTAGGTAAATAGGTTATTTGATGACTTTACAGTACACAAAACAAATGGAATGTTGTTTTGCATATCTCCCAAAAAGGGGTGTGTAATGTATGGTATTATAACAGATAGTATAATATCACTTGAAATAACGTTCACATGATATAATTTTCAAATATAAAAACACATAACCTAATTTCATGAGACCTAATGTTGTTTTTCATTTGCTCTAATTTAGTATAATGTTCATTTCATATAATTTTCAATTTGTGTTTTTGTTTGTTTGTTTATATAATGTTAATTTTTTTCTCCTAAGATACAGGATCTTCTCTATCACGGTGACATGCCCGACGTATGTCAACCGTGCCGTCCTTCACAATGTATTTCCGGTAGTTGTTCGGTTTGCCCGAAGAGGTCACCAAAACGCAGCCAGACTACGGACGCTAAAAAGTCTACATCAGGTCCATGTAGGACCCGGTAAAAGCGTCCGTGAAGCTCCTTGCTCTGCCATACCTCCCTGCGGTCCATAGTATCTAATACCACAGGTTTTCGCCAGTTCTCGTTAGCCAAGGAGAGGGCAGTAAGGCCTTTGTCCACTGCTACCACATCCCGATGCATACCCACGTCGGCCTCTAGGAAGAACTCCCTAAGGCTGCATATCTCGCGGTTGTACAGGGTCTTAGTATTAAGGAAGCCACGACCCCCGCACTTCCGCGGGATATACAGCCTCATCACCGATAAGCGTGGGTGATGCATCCGATTTGCGGTAAGCAGTGAGCGTACCCTCCTATCCAGGGCGTCAAGTTCCGTCTGAGTCCATTTGAGTATGCCGAAAGAGTACATCAATACCGGCATGACCCAACCGTTAAAGGCGCGCACCTTGTTTCCGCCTGATAAAAGACTGTTGAGTACTTTATTCAGGCGGCCAAAGAAGCGCTCCTTCAACGATTGTTTCACGTCAGCAGCATTGATGCCCAACGCTTCCGACATACCCAAATACTTGTAAGTTTCGGTTGAGCTGAGGGATCTAAGGTTTATGGAATCCGAGAGTTGGGTTCCCACGGATTCCATAATCTCCCCTCGCTTCACATGCATGACCGCACATTTGTCCACACCAAATTCCATACTGATGGCGCTACTGAAGGTTTCTGTTACCTTCAGTAGCTTCATCAGTTGCAAGTTGTTGGGGGCAAAGAGTTTCAAGTCATCCATGTAAAGGAGGTGAGATATGACCTGACCACCTCGTTTCAACCGGTAGCCTTGGCCCGAACCTTCCAGCAGTGTACTGAGAGGGTTGAGGGCCAGACAAAACCACAGTGGACTCAGGCTGTCGCCCTGAAATATACCACGCTCGATCCTTATCGGGTCGCTGTTCGCCTGGATCTGTCGACATCCTGGATAGCGAAGGACCGTCCTCCACTGCCCCATACACGACATCAGGAANTCCTGGGACGCGGTGGTCTCCTTCTGCGAGACAGTTATCGCGCAGAAGGAGGCTGCGGAAAGGGAGAGGGAGATCACAACCGCTCTCCCTGCCCGCAGCAGGCGCATCGGGCGTCGGAGGAGGGCATACGCTGCCCTCTTCCGGCCCCCCTAACTGGGTCCAGGGGCGGCGGACTTGGGGATGTCCGTCGCCCCCCATTCATCCGGACCCGAGGTGGCGGCGCGTGGTGTTCCCGTGCGCCCCTCTTTGACGTAGCGAGGGGAGTTAAACACCTCACTCCCCTCGCCGACGCGAGGTGGCCCGCAGAGGCGGGCCGGCACCAGCCGGGGATTGCGGAAGTCGCATACGTTCCCGCGATCCCCGGCGTAGGTGGAAGATGGAACACCGGGGTGGTTTTAGTCAGTAAGAGTCTGACAGACCCCTCCACCCGCCCCAGGGTGGAGGATTTCCATGAGGATTTCCCCCCGACATCAAAAAAAAAAAAAAAAGGTCCCGGCGGCTGCGAGGCGGAGCTGAGCGACGAACCCGAAGATGTTGGTTGTGCGGTTTGTGCTCGTGCCCGGCTTCTTGTGAACATTTCACAGGTATGGGTATGACAGATTCATTGTTTTTCCAGTATTGTGCATATTGTAAATTTATGTGCCAATGTTTGTATTTTTTTTTTCTTGTTGTGTCCAGTAATATGAACATTTTGAGCTGTTTTTTTTATTTCAATTAATGTAAAAAATATGAATATGAATTTTATTGTGTCAGTCAACTTGACAGCCGGACCACAGATTATTATTATTATTATTAGTTGATCATATTTTCATATCAACTAATTTTCTAAGGTAACGCACCGTTCTTGACAAAAACAAATTATCGTAACCTTACCTCAAAACACTAAAGTCGCTTCTGCATCGTCTCTGGCGCTGCGGGAAGTGCAATCTCTTCGCCCTTACGTAACAAAGGATAAGTACCCATGCCTTTGCTTTGTTACAGCGGGCGGGGGTTGCTTGCACTTCGCGCTTTCGGTTTTTATATACACACTAGGGGTAGCAGCCAAAAGGTTGACTGATAGATTTTGAATATACAAGCAAAATCATATTAAACGTCACTGATAGATTTTGAATCATCATACTTTGAATATTATTTCAAATGTGCATTTTTTCAAAACTGTTGTTTATTCAATTTAAACTAAATAGAGAGAAATAAAAGTTTAAAAATCTAAAGTAAATATGCCAGCTATTTTGATGAGGTCGGTGCCAGATTTGAAATAAACTTTGTCACTTGGTAGTCGTAGTATGCGGTACAAGTACATACTGTTGAAAATACCCTGCCTACGGCAGATGTTTCTTTTTTTTTAAAATTCATTTCAAATACAAACTTATCACTTAAAAAGTATATTTACATTTAACGAACTATAATATGTACAAGTAACAACTAAACACTTAAACAACTAGACTAATAATCGTGAATGGCAAAATCGCTGTCAATGGCAAAAGTGCCCAGAACACTGGCAGCATTGTCACGTTAAACGGCAATGTTGATTCTTTGGCTGAAGTAAAGCCCAGCCCTCTGGTCACGTGAACAGTCGACGAGTTGTTTGCTGATGTTCTGAAAGACTCGGTGAGCACTCGGACCCCATGGGCCTAATGTTTCAACCCCAAACGGCTCAAATATATAGCTCTCAATAAGGTTTTTATATTTGCGCCGTTTGATACTTTCTGCACCTGTAGCAGCCTCCCCAGCGCAGCCCGCCGTGCTAAGAAGATGGCGCAAAAGTGTCGGCACATGTTGCATCCCACACCAAAGGCCTACCCACCTTCCAAGGCACTATGGTCATCCCATTTGGCTATTTCCCATCGTCACGTGCCAAGCCATTAGGTTCTAAAACAGCTGGCACCCCGGCGGTGATAAGAGCCCGACGGATGATGTCATTAATACTGGTGTGCCGTGCTAACCGACCAGTGCTCCTACTGCAGGACAGGCCATGGTGTCTGAGGCAATCGACTGCTCCGCCGCATTGACACACTATTTATTTTAAGCGCCTGTAACACAACTATAGCAAAACTCGTTTAAACAGCCTACTGTGACGGTAGCACAGAGCAAACAAAATGTGCATCATATAAAATGTTCATTATACCATATAACATTAGGTAAACTGAAATTATATGAATAATGCATTATATCGTTTTATTCAATAAAAGTAGATTAAATGAAATTAGGTCATATGAACTTTTATTATTATTTCAAATGTTACACACTCCCAAAAAGAGCGAAAATTCTTGGTGTGTAAAAAAAAAGGGGATTTTGCAAATCAATAAGTCAATAAACAGCTATCAGCTAACTTATAAATTTCCGTTTTATGTAATTCGTCATAACTAGTATTTTAACACAAAAACTATTTATTTTAAACGCCTGTATCACAACTAAAGCAAAACTCGTTAAAACAGCCTACTGTGACGGTAGCACAGAGCAAATATTTTAGCAAATAGAATCTGCAGTAGATAGTGATCTAAAAATAACATCTATTCCTAATACTACAAAATTGTGCATGTCTGTTTTTTGTAAATAGAATAAAAATAAACGAATGGAGATCGGGTCACAAGCCGCCTCTAAAAATTGTCTCTATCAGTATTTTTATAAATGGAATAAAAAGAGAAACAAACGAAGATCGGGTCAAAAGCCGTCGAAGCAGAATCCTTCATCAGATGTCGGATATCATTGGACCCTCTTTTCCTGGTCACTTACAACGATTTCACTTGAGTAAGCTTTTCTTTGATGCTACAGGTAATGACGCAAAAAATTGGCGCCCTTTGCTGTTGAGAGGTGACCCTTTTTTGACTAATATTTTAAATCGTAATGAGGAGATATCAGGAATTGAAGCGCTTGCCTTTTTGACCTTCAAAGACAACCATCGTTATTAATTTTTTTTTCCTAGAATTTTGGAAAGATCATAAGAAAGCTGTGATATTAACATTGTTACCATTGTTAATAGTTAAGGTGCATAAAGAGAGAGACGTTTATTGCAGATGAACTTGTGTCGCCACTTCACCCAACGTTCAGCAGTAGATACTTTTCGACTGAAATGCCACATACAAACTTTAAAAAAACCTGTCGTCGAATAAATCCTTCATGCTATTTGAACGTATACAACCACCCGACAACAACTAGCGGGCACCACGAGAGACCGTTATAATGGAGGTTCACGGGACTGCTTCTCATTCACCTCTATAATCTAAGATAGATCAGATGACAAAAACAAGCAAACCCATGGAACCAAACAATAGACTTAACATCTCAAAATATTCCACATCATTATGCTAATACTAATATCTCAATTGTAGACTTTCTGATAGAAACATCTAACTACTGTCAGTGAGGAGTCTAAACTCCCGCAGTTCACTGAAGTTCGAAAATATACCTTACATGTTAAATGATACAGTTGGAATTTGGTTGAAAAGGGGAATATTTATTGTGATATTAATAAGTTAGCAGTACTCCTGGGCTCTCATTCCTTGCCGGGGAGTGATGCGAGGAGTCAACACCAAAAACAACGAAAATGGCGGAAAATAAGGACAAATGTACAAGAAAAGCCTCCGAGGGCGGCACTAAACGTAAATATATTACTTTTTGTACTTATATTATTTTTTGGGTATTTTGCTTGACTTTTTGGTGGTGGTGAAAGAACTGATATGTATTTGTTTGTAAATCTACGAATAATTAGTTTGTGGTCATAACTAAGTTTTTCAAAAAAACATTATATTTGTGGTATATTTTGGGAAAATGTTACCATCTTTGTACCAAAATCGGTCCAGCAATTTAGGCGTGATAGCGTCACTAACAAACAAAAAAACCGGCCAAGTGCGTGTCGGACCACGCACAGTGTAGGGTTCCGTAGTTAGCCGTCTCCTAAACCATGTCAGAAAAATTGTAAAATGATCTTCACTATTATTAGATTAAAAAGATACAAATGCACTTGACAACTCAAAAGTGCCTGTAAATGATCTAGTCTTGGTTTTAAGTAATTTTCTATGAAATTATTAGGATTTTTTACTTACCCAGTTCCATTTTTTAAGTTAGTCGACTATTACTCGTTAACTTGTAAAGCCTACTTAGCTGTGATAGTTTTCCTTTTAAATTCATTATATTATATACTACTATCATGAATTTTTTCGTCTTCAAAAACCACCGTTTTGCTGGCAGAGGGGACACTTGACTTTAACGAAAATTAGCTCTTTAATGCTTAAAATTTCGCAAACGGATTCTTAGTAGAGAATCCCAAGTAAGATCAATCTTCACTCACTTGCTTAAAGGATAAAAATTATATTTTATCAAATAAAATGTTTCTGAACATAATTAAGATTATACCAATAAGGTTGCCGAAAAATTGGGCCATGGCTGACTGATCAAAAACAATTGACGTACAATTTTTTTTATTTTGAACCTATGTATTTACAAATTAAATATAATTTTTAACTGGACCTACTAACTGAAAAAGTATAAATTTGCATACTTTATATTTAACTGTTCGCAAAATAAGAAATAACGTCTAACCACATAACATAACCCTTTCTATTATAATATATTTCGGAACCTAATTCAATACAAAACATTATTTCCATGCCCAACCAAGCAAATAGAGCCAATGGAATCGATACCAAGTATCGAGGCAAACAGAGAACGATTAGTTACATATCGTCCTATTCAAATAATGGCTCCACATCAAATATACCGAGGGGTCACAAAAGTACGGTAAACCTATGGAACGTGATTAGAATATAAAAACCACTAAATTTACAATCCTTTCTGTGTAAAGGTTGCCATACGTTTTTATTTAATATTTGTTTTGTGTATTGGGTAAGAGAAAAAAAATGTTTGCTGTAGGCCCATCGTCCCCTTTTAGATAGCTTTAAGATGCTATTTTTGTCTTAACTTACATCAGACTCGGAGCTCGTTCTCATTTACAAGCAAAGAAAACTTAATATATTGCAAGCGTAGAAAACTTTTAAATATAATTATTGTTTATGCGAAATAATAACCAAAAATGTTTTAATAAACAAACTTTGCATATTATATACAAAATTTTGGTGTTTTATGCTTAAACTACCCTGAAAGTTACAAAAGATTTCTTTGTATACATTTTATTAAAAAATATTGAAGATACCTTTACTGATATAAAACTCAGCAAAGCTAACTTAGCAATAAGAAGTTCAATACGTGACTAGAGCACGATAGTCAGTAATTAATAACTATTCGGTTCAAATTGTTCGCTATTTTCTTGTACTCTTATTGGATTTGCCTTTTCTATGATATTATGTATTTATATTGGAAACTTTATTAACTAGGCATCTTAACTTTATCTATTTTCAATTAACTTTTAATTTTATCTATACTAATATTATAAAGCTGAAGAGTTTGTTTGTTTGTTTGTTTGTTTGTTTGAACGCGCTAATCTCTGGAATTACTGGTCCGATTTGAATGATTCTTTCAGTGTTGGGTAGTCCATTTATCGAGGAAGGCTATAGGCTATTTTTTTTTTTTTTCAAAATTAGGGATCCGTAATAAAATTGCTATTTCGTAACACAAGGTGTAAAATCAAAAACCTTTTTTTGCGTGCGCTGCAAAAACTATTGACAAAAGAACAAAATGATGTACTACGGGTTAGAAGATCCCATTAAGACCTACAAAAAAGTCCGCGAGAACATATATCTAGCTATCATGGTTTAATCACAATAACCCATTTTGTGTTCAAAATAATTATTAAATCGTCTAAAGAAAAAAAACTACGTTAAATACGTATCGTAATATTAATCTTTATCGAAATTAAGCATTATGTTATCAAGAGTATTTATGTAGAAGTAAAATACTTTTTGTTTCATCTCAATCGGATATTTCGTTTAAAAGTTATCACGTGTGTAAGATGTTAAGAGTTGGTACCTATTAATGAGTTATGGGCCATAGAGTTTTTTATCAACATAAAATCCTGTAATAATCTTTTTCGAAATATATTTGTTGATGATTGTAAGTATAAGATCTTTGAAGAGTATAATAAATACATTTCTAAAATAACTCTGCTAAGGAAATCCACGCGCGCATAATGTTTTGAACAGTTCTGAAGACATTGATAATTGCATTAACTTCGGTAATGGTAGTTGAAACTTCTAATACAATTAAAGGAGTTTTAATCTAATAGAATTGAAAAACGCCCCAATTTTTTGGGTAACGTAATTCCTCCAAACTCACGAGATTCAACGAATCCTAAATTTTGATTCTAATCTTGAAAATTAAAAGCAGAATATTTTTAGTATTTATTTCCTTTGGGCCAAGTTCTTTTGCAATTGTATTGAGTGCTTTTATCATTTGTATGCTCAGTATTCCACAATCACCAGTAAATTCTATAAAGTTCAATGAACTTATTTGATCTTTATTATGAACTTTATTATAGCAATACAGAATAAAGCGAAATAGTGATACAAAAGCGGCTTTCAAATAATTCTCAAAGAGATATTAAAAAGTGATCAAATTAACACAAAGGGCTCAAAACAGCTATTTTATAGGAACTAGCACTAACAAGTCTAAAGCAACTTGGGAGGTAACCAATTCTATGAAATTTAATATTCCTAAAATGATAGCAAGACATTTTAATGATTATTTTATAGACTCAGTTCAATCGAATGCCGATAATTTGCGAATAATACTCAAACAGACACATCATCAGGATTATATATCTAATCTATCTAAACTAATATTATAAAGAGTAAAGATTAGTTAGTTTGTTTGTTTAGAATTAAGGTTGATAATGTACATGTAAACTACACTTCAAATTACTCAAATCGGACCTTTCGTTTTAAAGTTACGACGGGCATAAAAATGGTCTAAGTAAGAAAAATGTTACGGTTTGAGCGAACTGGGGAGAATCTTAACGCTTAGTCCGATGAAGCTGAAACACGGCATTAATGTTTTGGATAAAAAAAGAAAAATAACAAATATTTGGATTTTTCGATGCTCTAAGTAAGAAAAATGTTGCGGTTTGAGCTAACTGGGGAGAAACTTAATGCACGGCATTAATGTTTTGGATAAAAAATTAAGAATAACAAATATAAGGGGCGAAAAGGGTTGATGAATTTTTCAGGGGAGGACATTATTGCTTACTTCAATTTACGTGGAAATTGGAATGAACAAGCTAAAAGTGGGAAATTTGAAACAGATCTAACAATGTTTACATAGTCAACCTCTGGCGGGGTGAACGGGGTGAACTGGGTGGATAGTAGGCTGATCCTGAGACCGTTGAATGGATATCGTAGTGCTTAATTTTCCAAAACTTACCTTTAAAAAGGGTTTGAGGGGGCGTTGAAGTTTGTGGAGTACCTACTAAATCCGCGCGGACGAAGTCGCGGGCGAAGTGCTAGTACAACTATAAAAAGATTTAATTGGTGGCTCTTTAGCATTATATACTTTTTTTGTAAGTCTTTTTAATTTTTCACAAGAGTTCACAAAATGTGCTAGTATTTCCTTTATTTTTGTAACCGTCTTTAAAACAGGTTATAATCTACTTTTTAACAATTTTGTCATTTTCTTAACCCATCTAAGTTACGAGAAACCATTAAGGTTCACTAGCGCAAACCCGATCTTTCTTTTACCTCGTTAGTTTCTATCCCGTGGCCTCTTTGTATAAAATAATTATTATTTAACCTCTTCTATCTAACTCTGCATTCTGGTTTGCGGAATTATGTCTAATATCCAAGTTCATTTTTAATTTAATTGTTATAATCCAGCTAAACATTCGTCGTTTTCATTTCAGACCACGGCTTTGGCATCCGTCATGTCCAGATGATTTGCATGTCCTTCTGCATGGTAGCGCTCCTCCTGGCGCGTAGCAGCATGGGCGTGGCTATCCTGGCCATGACTGACGTCAATCACCAAAACAGCTCCACTGTTGAGGTAAGTTTCTTCGCTTTCTTCATCAGCGCCAGCGTTTGTTTATGGTTTCACTTTTTACACAGACTCTTCTTTGTTTTCTTTTAATCTATTGCTTATTATTATTTATTGACAATTTTAGTGTAAAACAGTAAGCTTTAATCAACTTACAATATAAATATAATTATTTTGTCAATGCAGAAACTTT
Source organism: Mamestra configurata (assembly GCA_002192655.3). Taxonomy (NCBI): domain Eukaryota; kingdom Metazoa; phylum Arthropoda; class Insecta; order Lepidoptera; family Noctuidae; genus Mamestra; species Mamestra configurata. Next base: position 217,674 of record NDFZ01005238.1, read on the forward strand.
CATTGACTCTATGTTTATCAATATTGCTTTACTTTAAACTTGATTTGACGGAATCAAGTTTTAAGTAAAGCAATATAGTAAGGCTTGAAAGCTCACAAAATGTATGCTTTCCCTTAATATTATCATCACTTGGTTGATCTAAAATACAATGAATAAACCCATTCTTAGTCACACAGTACTGCACTGTGTTATTTTTAGCTTATCATCGCGTAACAATAAACACAGTACGTGACATGTATTTAACTAAGCTAAGATAATAATTGTTATTTAATATTTTAGGTACGTAACAATGATTCAATAAGCGATTCAGTTGTCTTTACATAGGGATGTAATCGTAATCTATTGAAATATGATCTTTTGTCTTAAGTTTTCTGTCATCATGAGTACATCGTGGAAAAATCTGCACAGTCGAATAATCGTGGAAAAAAATACACTATGTGTTATATTGAATTTCTTTAAGATTTTCTTTTTTGGTCTCATAGGCATGTATCAATATTGTTACTTATATTATTTGATTAGGCGTTGTGATTTACTGCCTCGTGTGGTAATCTTGGCCCTATCGACTTATATACGCATACATTTTTTATCGAAGTAAATCTCTAGACGATCAATATTATGATTCAAAATCTCCCTTTTACGTCGTCCATTTTTATAAGGTAAAAATGCGACCTCAAGTTTATGGTTGGGTCATAGAGAATTACAGACCCGACCGTGTGCTTGCCGAGGTATTATTCAAATATTATAGTTAATGTGAAACTTCCTATCCAGGTGTACGAATGGGATAAAAAGATCCAAGGTCTGATCCTCTCATCGTTCTTTTGGGGCTACATGTGCATGCAAATTCCCGCCGGTGTACTCGCGAAGAGATTCGGAGGAAAACCCATTTTATTGGTAGCCTTGTTAGCAAATGGGTGTCTAACCGGTCTCTTTCCAACGTTAGCTGGTTTGGTAAGTTTTATCATATGTATCTTTTATAAACTGTGTCTGGTGCTATCTTATTGTTTTCAAATATCATATAATATTTAATTTCATTTTATAATTCTGTGTATGAAAACGAAACACACAATTTTTGTTTAGTCTAGGTCGTCAATATGTTAGGTAGGATTTTACTACTGCTACCTGTCTTCTTACTAATCGTCGCAATAATGTAACAAAGGCGGATCAATCGATTGATCGAATGGCGCATGCACAGACATGACCTTGTTCTACGTTCAAATATCAGACCTTTGATTCTGTCGCTTCGTTAAAATAAATAAAATAATGATAAATGTTTAAATATTGAAATTAAAAAGTATTTATGGAGGACCCACTTTGGATGAGCATACTTTAACAAATTTTGCCGCATTTTCATATACGACGTTGTTGGACCATCACGATGTAATATCTAGCTATGTTATAGCCTGTCTCAATATTAATAGAAATTCCACATTTCATACATACCGTGTCCTTCGTCACGGCAGACGGGGTCAACAGGATGATGCATCTCACAAAACTTAGATTAACACTCTCCAATCCCTTCGTTATTCAATTACAGTAACTTGCCAGATCCTCTCCTACACTTGGAAACTCCTATCCTTAACTTGGAAACTTGGAATTAAGGGCGGTTGAGATTTCGCGTTACTATATCTTAGAATGTTTGTTATGAGTTCTAAATAATTTGTGTAGTTAGCTGAAATTGTACATGATTTATACAAAGCCTAACAGAATGCCTGAAAAGAGGTCATTGTACTCATCATTATGAACAATTTAAACACACTGTAATTCGACAAAATGTACTGAACAGATTTTTTTTTTTGTTTTCGGGTGTTGCGTTTATTCTATTACAAGTTGTATATATACGAGTACAACCAAAAAAATAATTAAGCCCTTAAGATTAGCTACCGTGACTTAAGTTTTTATTTCCAATAACGAATCGCAATTGTCACTAACCATTATAATTATAACAATAATACTGTTAAATCTTTGTAACTGTAGGTTGGCTAGCGACCTTGTGTGGACCACCTATTCACTATTATAACGATTTAAGTATTGGCGTTTATCTCAAATTAAAATGAAAATATTTCAGGGTGGCTGGCCATTAGTGTGCGTGTGTCGAGTGATGATGGGGCTCACGCAGGCGTGTCTGTTCCCAGCCAGTCACACGCTCCTCGGCAGGTGGTTACCAACTAGTGAGAGGACAACCTATACTGGTATAGTTTATTCAGGTGAGAAGCAATTTTAACAGAATACAAAACGTTAAAAAACTCACCAAAGTTGAATAAACATAAATTATGCTTCTACAAACTTGAAAAAAAATATTAATAACAAATTACATGTTCAAAAACTTTGAAAAGTTGCATGTTTGATTTCAATCAATGCTTAAAAGATAATCAGATACCAAAAAACAGCCTTAGTAGACAAGAAAGTATTGGATATATTTTTTAATTTCTTCTATACATGTTAATTTATTATCCACGATCCTCCAATACACCAAGTCACATCTTCATATACACTAGAAAGAAAGAACAAAATGTTTATTTGCGACAAGCATGGCGCATACAAAAAAAAAAATTTACAAATGTTATGCAAGTTGGGAAGATATGCGTCACATTCGTGCAAAACGACATCGCTCAGTATAATGCTGGGACTCGTGTGTGAGACAGAGCTACAGCGCTGGTTTTCAGCGACAACCGGCGTTGACAGAACTATTGTTAGAACTATTAATCTCTGTTCACAGGATCACAAGTAGGCACAATAATAGCAATGCCTCTATCAGGACTACTAGCTGATACAGTCTTAGGCTGGAAGATGATATTCTACGTCACGTCTGCTATCATGTTCCTCACTGCAGCGCTGTGGTACTGTTTTGCTGCCAGCACTCCCGGAGAACACTCCATGATGACTGAGGAAGAGAAGACTTATATCGAAATGGGACTTGATACCAGTACAGAGACCAGGGTAAGGATTTTGTTGGTATTTTTTGGAAGCCAACTGTGGAATAGATAACATTTGAAGATAGTCATCAATTCATCAATTATTTTATGACAGCTGAATTAAAAGGTTACGACGATATACATGAAGGAAATAATAAAAATAAAATAAATGTAACTCTGTCAAGAAGCTGGATCTCGATTTCTATAATTACATTGTGTATTTTTATAATGTAATTGTTAAAATTTATAGTTCACCTGCACCGATTAACCCAATTCATTTATTTAATCTGATAAAAATTAATGTATATTTCTTATTTCAGCGTATCCAAAAAACACCTTGGCGTGAAATATTCCGTACCCCAGGTCTATGGGCCATCATGGCATCACATATTGGTGGCAGCGCTGTCTTTATCTTATTCTTTGTCGATCTTCCCACTTACTTGGAGAGGGGCATGAATATTTCTCTGAGAAATGTAAGTATTATCAGCAGCTAACTGCACCTTAGCTGTTGGATGAATAATAACACCACCTCAGGGTTAAACAAAACTTACCGAGGTTCTTCCATGACATAGTCATTTACCTGGACTCCTTGCCTTGGAAAGCACGTAAAACGCAATGATGCTTTTCGGATCTTTTGTATTATAACGTTAGGTAACAGGAGCTATTTGTGTTATTTTCTTATAATAATATAATCTAAGCAGGGTTAAAGGCCTTGCGATTTGGGTAGTTGCTGTCACCCAATTCAAAAATTATTATCTTTCGTCTGTTCTGTTCCAGAGTGCCACATTATCTGCGTTACCATTCGTGGGCATGTGGGTGGGTGGTATAGGATCTGGAACGTTATGTCAGAAGATATACAACAGTGGCTGGCTAAAATTAGGAACTTGTAGAAAAATATTCAACTCATTTGGTAAGTTACCTTTTTTTTTTTTTGATCTCGGGGGGAAATCCTCATGGAAATCCTCCACCCTGGGGCGGGTCTGTCAGACTCTTACTGACTAAAACCACCCCGGTGTTCCATCTCCCACCTACGCCGGGGATCGCGGGAGCGTAAGCGACTTCCGCAATCCCCGGCTGGTGCCGGCCCGCCACTGCGGGCCACCTCGCGTCGGCGAGGGGAGTGAGGTGTTTGACTCCCCTCGCTACGTCAAAGAGGGGCGCACGGGAACACCACGCGCCGCCACCTCGGGTCCGGATGAGTGGGGGGCGACGGACATCCCCAAGTCCGCCGCCCCTGGACCCAGTTAGGGGGGCCGGAAGAGGGCAGCGTATGCCCTCCTCCGACGCCCGATGCGCCTGCTGCGGGCAGGGAGAGCGGTTGTGATCTCCCTCTCCCTTTCCGCAGCCTCCTTCTGCGCGATAACTGTCTCGCAGAAGGAGACCACCGCGTCCCAGGACTCCTCACCGCCGACCATAGCATGGACTACGGCCGGCAGCGAGAGGTCACCGCCTACAACAGAGATGAGGGCACGGCGCGGCTCCTCCCAAGCTGCACACTCTGCAAGCGTATGCCGTGCCGTGTCCTCCCGACAGTCGACGCAGTGGTGGCATCGAGCGTCCGGCTCCCTGCCTATGCGACACAAGAACCTCCCGAAGCAGCCATGCCCCGAGAGGACCTGCGTCGCACGAAACGACAGGGAGCCGTGCCTTCTCCCGAGCCAGAGGTCGAGCACTGGCCGGATGGCCTCGATGGTGATGAGGCCGGCGGAAGGGCTCGAAAGCCTGTCCCGCCATTCCGCCACCAGGACCTCGCGCAGCTGCGACCGACGCAGCTCCAAGTGTTGCTGCGTCAGTCTTTCGCCGCGCGCCCGCGCGCCCTCGCGCCACCTGTGCAGTGACGCGAGCACTTTCGCCTCCAGGTCCCACGGCGGAGATCCGGCCAGTGCGCAAGCCGCCTCGTAGGAGATCGTGCGATATCCCCTGATGACTCTGACGGCCATCACCCTCTGCGGCCTCCGCAGAACAGTGATGGTGCTGGCCGTCAGGTCAGCCGCCCAGATCGGGGCCCCATAAAGGGCCATCGATCGCACGATCCCCACGTACAACCGCCTACAGGCGGTGCTCGGGTCCCCCAGATTGGGAAGCAGCGTTGACAGCGCCCCCGCCGCGCCCAACAACTTGGGCGCCAGCCGCCGGAAGTGGGGGCCGAAATCCCACCGGCTGTCGAGCACCAATCCCAGGTACTTCATGGTGGACTCGACAGCGATACGGGCCCCCCCGACCACAATGTGCGATCCCGGCGGCGGCGCTCGCCGGGGGCCATGAAAAACGATGGCCTCCGACTTGTTGAGGGCCACCTCCAGGCCGAGGCGCCGTATGCGGCTCACCACCTGTGAGACCGCAGCCGTCGCCAGCAACGCTGCCTCCCTGTGCGAGCTCCCCCGGGCAGTGACCAGTGTGTCGTCAGCGTAACACACCAGGATCACTCCCGGCCGGAGCTCGCCCCTCAGCACCCAGTCGTACCCGATGTTCCACAGGAGCGGGCCCAAGACCGAACCCTGCGGAACACCGCACGACATGGGGCGATTTGGTAAGTCACCTTCAATCAACTTGCTTATAATCTATTTCACTTCTTTAAAGTTATGTTATCCTTACTACTTGGTTCTGCTTGTTCGTCTTATTTAGAACCAAATTACATAACTAAATAACTAAATCCATTTTTTTTTATATATTACAGCTTTATTCGGAAGTGGTCTCGGGATCATATCTCTAGCATTTCTGGGACCTGAACATAAGAACATTGTTGTTGCCATCTTAGTGTTGGTGTTTTTCCTATTTGGATTCACTACGGCTGGATTTATGGTAAGGAAACAATTCAAATTTGTACATTCAATATATCATGCCATTTTCCATGAGGGTGGTATATATTTATATTTTAGCCAATCGTGTCCCACTGCAGGGCAAAGGCCTGCCTTTCTTCCTTCCATTCTTGCCGGCTTTAGGTAAGTGTGGACCAATTTTTCCGATAGGCTTCAAGCTCGTCCCTCCATCTTCGCCTGGGTCTCCCGCGATGTCGTCGGGCATTTTCTGGGACCCGCATTGTGGTTGCTTTAGCCCATGAACCGTTCGACATACGGCAGACATGGCCGGCCCAGTCCCACTTTAGTTTGGCTGCTTTTTCTGAGGGTAGACACAAACTATTGAATGCTTGCTACAATCTGTTCATAGGTGCTCCCCTTGCTTGTTCATATCTGATCATACACGCGCGCTGGTTGTGAGAACTACTAACTTACCGATCGCATTTTACAGTAGTCTTGTAATATTTTATTTATGTAAATTCAAGTTTCTTTGTTATTAATTGATAATGACAATTTATCTGACCATAAGAATAACATTTTTAAACTTTATAATTGTCAATTTCAGGTGAACCATTTAGATCTATCACCACAGTTTGCAGGTGTGTTACTTTCTTTAACCAACTTTGCTGGCGGTTTTGGTAGCATCATTACACCAGTCGTCACGAGTTTCATACTTCAAAATGACCCGGTAAGTAAACCAATGTTTTATTTTTTTAATTACTATTAACAAAAAAAAATGTTTTCTACTCAATCTTTATTATTTTCATTTTCAGTCGGACATCAGCCGATGGCGGATAGTGTTCCTGATGTTTGCCTCCATTGGCATCTGTTCCAACCTCATTTACATTATATTTGGGAGCTCAGATCGACAGCCCTGGGACAGTCCTGACTATAAAGACAGGAGGAAAGCTGATCCAGGTTAGTTGACCTTACGCTTTAATTTAATATTCATGCTTAAAGTAAATATCGAGATATATATATAAAAAAAATACAAGTGACTTAATTCAAACCATTAATTTTACAGAGGAAATGACTTTAGTGTTGGACCTGAAAAGCAAAAAAAAACAAGAAGCAAACGAACAGTAACAATATGAACGAATATTGAATGAATATGACTTCAGCAGCGTGCAGCTGCTCGTTCCTTGATGACTGGAAATGCAAGGGATATTAGAAATTATAAGGAAACCATTCATGATGGGGACTAGTCCTAAAGCCTAGAAACCAAATAAGAAGTACAAATAGTAAAAGCAAAGTATGAATGATTTGACACATCAACGGAATATTAATGATGTAATGTTTCGACTGATTAGTGTTGTGTGTGATGTTTTTTTTGTAAAAACTAGTCTCATTACAGTATTAAGTGATATGAGGTACTGAAAAAATAAACAAAGCCTCTCTGGCCCATTATTAACGTTTTGAAGAAGATAAATGTGACAAAAGTTTGAATAATTTTAAATTCAGACAATGACAATGTACAAGGTAACATGAGAGATGGAAATTTCAAAATTAAAGAATAATTAATGAGTGTGTAGAAAATGTTTTTACAAGAAATGAAATGTAGTGTAATGGTCTGATGGTGTTAAAGTAAAGAGTACACTTGCAGATTAAATTAAGAGTAAAAACGAGGCCAGCCGCGAACTAAATGATAGTGTTAATGCATAGAAATGTGCACACAAAGAGGGCAGACACATTTACATAATTAAAATGAGAGCATTTGTAGAATACGTGGATATTGTTATTCAGGCACAGGGAAAATGTTGTTAGTGTTGTAAAAATGTAGCACTCAAAAGTACATGTTTTATTATAATTTAGATGTTTCAAATTTAAAAAAATATGTCATTACACATTTTTAAATAAATGTATTATAAGAAAAAGACAAAGGTGTTTTAATAGCAGTGATGTAGGATGTTCCAGACTAGTATAGCAATTGGCTCGATCATGACCTTCGGTTAACTTGTAGAGGATACGTAAGGCATTTAGTCCACCATTACCTTTGTGTTATATGAAGTAAAAATCAATCTTTTTGTTACAAAATTTAACTACCTAATTTAAATAAAAAAAGAAAAATTTAATTTTAAAAATATACCGTAATTCAATATTTTGTTTTAAAATCAATACAAATATTACGCCCTGCCTTGCAAGATAGCTTTACTGCAGTAATGAAAGGTTAAATGTTCCTGTTCTGCATTGGTGGCTAGGTCACCAATAGGTTCTGTGATCGCATTTAATAGTATAAGCAGTTTGGAACAACTCATCCAAGAAATAAGTGTATAGATGATGTCACTTATGCCATTTTCATATTATTTATGTAAACGAGGATAAAACTCGACCATGTCAAGTGTATTTCTTTATTTATCATTGAAAAGATCTCACAGCAATAGCTTAAAGCTAAGGCACAGTTATGGACGCTGTATGCTTTAGTGAAGCACGCCTGACACCACCTCCAACCACATCCGAGAAGGACTTACCCACCACGATCTTGTAGCGCCAATATCATCATGATTTCAGCAAGAACACGTCCGCTACTGAACACAGGCCTCCTCCAAGTGTCGACACATCGATCGGTTCCAATGCAGCTCGCATCCATAGGATTCCCGCGACCTTCACTGGGTGATCGGTCCACACTGTGATTTCCGAGGAGCGGTCGCCAGTCCAGAACCTTTCGAGTTCGTCCCCATCGACTACTAGAGTAAACCATTATAAAATTAAATATATTTTATCAATATAATTAATTATTGATTTAGCCAATAAAATAAGTAGCAATTTACTTTTTTTAGATCTTTAAACTCATTTGCTCTTATTTTAAATATAAGGGTTAAATCAGATAAAAAAGACAGAGCCTACTGGGTCCGAAAGCTCAAGTGCCACCTACTAAATAAGGTGGAGCTCGCCACTACTGGGAAATGGCTGTCCTTTTCTCTTTGCAAACATCTCTTGCGATCTCTGGCCAAGTTTAACCCATAAACGTGCTCAGATTGTTATACGCTGTCGACCTCGACGGCGTCGTCTTGTCTCAAGCGTCCAATGGGTGACAATCTTCGCCCATCGCTACTGGTGCATGGTAGCCAGCGTACTTCCACTTCAGCTGTCACAATATTTTCTATTTGAGCTACTACGGTTCTGTTAGTCAATTAGAGGGTATTTACAAGCCGATAAAACAAATCAAGACCATGTAGAACTTTCCTACATTTACTATCCAACATAGCTTATAAATAAAACAAGTAGAAAGTGGAGTTAGTGGCTGTAAGCTGCCGCTCAAGTCGTTAAGCAACGCTCGAGTTCTATCAGTAATGGGTGAACATTTATAATATTCCGAGACTCCTCTATGCGTTTGAAAGTATGTTATGCCGTTGGTCCCTGTTGTCATTTCAACAGTTCAAGAAGAAGATTTTTCAGAAGCCAAAAAATCTGACACCAGAGGGCCTAACATGAATGTTTTGATGCCTATAGTTAAATAACAGTATCGTTAACGCAACTGATTTTTGAATATACTACAATCCCATAGTATTTTGGTTTAATTTTATGCGACTTACACAATATTATTATGTATCATACAAAAATATGAACATAGTATTCAATTCAAATAAATATTATGTGCGAAGGAGTATTATAACTATATCACAATTTTACGTTACATTACTATACGTTTAAACATTCGTGCTTGGCCCTCTGTCTTACCAAGGTGTATCGTGTTACCCGGTTATTGGGTAATGGCGGTCAGATGGGCTCCATGTTAAATACTAGTACTCAGATGCATCAAGTTAAGTGGAAGATGACTTTTACTAAGTTGTAGAAAAGACTAGGTACAAGAAATTATTAGAATTTAAGTCAAACAAAGGTTCCAAGGAACGTAAGCCAGCTTATTCTAATATCTACCAGCCACAAAGCGAGTCTCAGTAACAAAACACAGTTAATATTCCACTCATTTAATTATAATAACCCTTTTAAGTCTATTAAGGTCGCGTGAATTACAAAGGAGTTCGCGTAGATATACGTGTATCTAAGATTTTGTTTACGGCTTTCTTGGGGAAGTAATATATTATCTTGTGTAGGTTTTACAGCTCCCGGCTCAAAATTCCATTAGCTGTACTCTGATACAACTGTCTAACTTTTAATGTGTGTTATGAATCAAGTCCCCAGTGAAAAGTCCCCATGTACCACTTAAAGGTTAGAAGAAAATATTCGATTCATGTATTCTGCCCATTATGACTTACGGATGCCAAACTTGGAGTTTAACAGAACACAATATACGTAAACTAGAGACCTGCCAACATAGCATTGAAAGAAGCATGCTCAATATTAAACTACGAAATAAAATAAAAATTGAAACAGTTCGTAAACAGACCGGCGTTACAGGTGTGACATATTGTATTAAAAAACTTAAATAGCGATGGACAGGTCACATGATGAAGAACAAAACAGATAAATGGGCTAAGGAAGTAACCGAGTGGTATCCAAGACAATACAAAAGGAAAAAAGGGAGGCAACGTCGTAGGTGGGAGGATGATATTAAAAGAACAGCAGGCATTATGTGGAGAAGGAAAACAGATGATCGCACTATGTGGCAAGCTTTAGGGGAGGCCTATGCTGGGAAGCAAGACAATCTTCGGGAAACTGGTGTCTAATAATAAAATTAAATATTTAGAAAAACGTATAACGTGAACGTGAAGCTGCGTGGTATCTTTTCGTCTCACATACCACAATGGAGAGGACAATGCTCGGAGTTTCCTTGCGTGATCGAATCAGGAATGATGATATCCGCAAGAGAACCAAGGTTATCGACATAGCCCGAAGGATTGCCAAACTGAAGTGGCCGTGGGCAGGGCACATTGCTCGAAGAACAGTTGGTCGATGGGGCCGAAAAGTTCTGCAGTGGTGACCGCGTACCGGAAGACGAAGCGTTGGAAGGACTCCCATAATTTGGACCGATGACTTGGTGAGGGTAGCCGATGGATACAAGACGCACTGGATCGGTTGTTGTGGCGACACTTGGGGAGGACTACGCCCAGCAGTGGACGTCTTTCGGCTGATATGATGATGATGATGATAATGTAAGATTGTTGATTAAAGGCTATTATTTTTATTATGAATCAAGTCATGTTTTTTGAAGAGATGCATGTAGGTAGGCAAAAGAAGAATCTTCTGCCTACCTCCTAAAATAAATATATATATAATAATATATATATATCTCTTGGGACAACTCACACACGGTCATCCGATTCCAAACTAGGCAGAGCCTGTGCTATGGCAACCAGACAACTGATAAACATACTTATATATTTCTAAATACATACATATTATAGATAAATTACACCCAGACACAGAACAAATGATCATGCTCATCACACAAAGATTTGTCCTGGGTGGGAATCGAACCCACGACCTCCGGTTTAGCAGTCAGGGTCACTAACCACTCCCAGTCAAATATGTAAGTACCGTAGCAGGTGACGTTCTCGTCACCTGCTACGGTACTTACATATTTATTTTGCGTCGTTAACGTTTATTCTAAATCTGAGGCGCTACAAAAAGTGCCATTCTATATTGTTGAAATATCAAGATATCACGTGACAATTCGACAGCATTTGTCAATACCGTACATTTTTTACGTGCTGACAATCGCCTTCGCCACGCTACTGCTGACAGAATGTTATCATATACGCACATATAAGTACTGTCTACTGGGAACCTTGGCCATTCTGAACTACATCACCAATAAGATCAGAAGTAAAAGTGGAAACTAATTATATGTTTTTGACACAAATAGGAAAAAATAAACGGGTGGATCCCCTTTTGTTAAAATGTTTAAGTCCCACGTAACAGGACACATCGCAAGGTGTGGTGTTGTCAGATAGAGTAAAGCAGTGACCAAGTGGCGTTCAAGGACTGGTAGAACGAAAGTTGGTCGTCCGGTAGTTAGATGGCAGACGACATTGTGCCATTGCGGGTCGAACCTGGATGAGGGCGGTACAGGAGCGTGGGTCAGCACAGGGAAAGAGAGGCCTATGTCTGTTTTTAAAACTGAGGTTGTTACGTGCTGTGCTTGTTATCTTTGTGGTTCTACCTCGCCATTTTATTTTAACGTTACATACACGGAAAATGGAATAAAACGAATATTTCGAACTGTTACCATTTCTCGCTTCGTCTGTCTGACACTCTTTAATCTCTTTAACGCCGTCTCATTTAGCATTCATTGAACCTTCCGAAAACATTCTAATACAACAAAGTACTTTCATTTACGAAAGAAATGCGTGTTACTCTACTTTTTGTGATACTTTTTAACAAAGACTAAATTTTCCTGAGCCCTAAACGACGTCACTCTGAGATATTTGTCACTCATCACGTCTGCAGATAAAATACTAGTTACACACTATCGTTTAAATTGAATATACTTTGACATTCTCACTTCAAGCCTTTCGAGTATTCTTCACAATGAAAACTAAACCTTGATTCGAAGAGGTGAAGTTACACAGTTGAGTGACGTAAATAAATCAAACCTTACTTTCAAAGATAGTTGTATTTACGTACAAAATCAGCATTATTTACTCAAAGCTAACAATTCATTGTTTTAGGAGTAGTCTGCTAGATAATGAAGATAATGTGATAGATGTAAACATATTTTTTTAAAGTTACAGTCGATGTAACGGTGCCTTGTTGTATTTGATATTAAATGTTTGTCGCACAATATGGACGTGGAGTTTTTGAGATTTTATTTTGAAGATGGGTATTATGGTGTTATTACAAAAAATGGTAAGTGTTTTTTCTTGTTTACTTAATTATTTTAGAAAAGAAATAGATTACAGAAAAAATAAGGATGCCAATAAGAATTAAACGTGAAACAGCATTTCAAGTAATGATTAGTTAACTATAATTAACTAATTCGTGACACACATCCTTGAAAGAATTAAATCAGTCATGTGTAAATTGTCAGGAGATCCGTAATTGGGAAAATATTTTAGCTGTTTGTTACCCCTTCATGTTTCAAGGATATGGATGAAACACGGGTAGTCCAAGTCCTTAAAAACTTTTTATACCCCGAGTATGTTCCTTTAAGACGGTTTTCGTCTTGAAAGCGGATGAACCCGCTGGCAGAAGCTACTATACAATAATTTTAGAAACGAACCCCTAAAGATCTATGATCACAGCATCAGCAAAGCATAATTTTTCAATCTATGATATTTTACCCAACCTTTATTGCCTACTTATAATAAGGAACCCGACAAACAAACTCCAACACACAATCAAGGTAAAGATTTAAATTACAGGGAAATTGATAACAGTAAATCTTTTAACAATGCCATAAAAAATATTATTTGTAACATAACGTATCATCTATTTCCTGTTCACAGGTTTCAAGATCGGTGTCAGACACCTGCAGATGATGTATATGCTGGCGAGCTCCATCACCATGGGGTTCATTAGAGGAAGCATGGGGGTTGCTGTACTAGCTATCACTGATCAGACCAGACGGGATGATACTTACATAAAGGTAAACACAGAACAGCTCTTCACAAGTAGCCAATGACTGGTGGAGGTCACAGGTACTTCCTGGACAGAAGCAGCACAGGACAAGTTGATGTAGCGATCGATGGAAATTGATTTTTGTGACTGGATGCTTATGACTCAGAAAGACAAAATAAATAGTTTGATCAAATTGTTTGTTCCAACGATTCGGATGAAACTTGGCAAACGAGTTTGGCATAGGCCTTAGTATTAACACGTTTAACAACCATAAAAATGTGTTTAAACCACAGTTTATATTTTTCTATTAAAATTTCAGATTCATAACTGGGATGGTAAAGTTCAGGGAGCTGTTTTGGCTTCGTTCTTCTTTGGCTACGCTGTGATGCTGATGCCTGCTGAACTGTACTTGAGGAGGATCGGGGGGAAACTGCTGACGACTGCCATTCTTCTGGTCAACGGAGCGTTTTGTGTTGCGATGCCTACTATCATTAATAGGGTAGGTTATCAAAGCACCTACCTATATCAGTAGGATGTCTTTAAAAACAAAACTTATTTGCTTATTAATGGGACCAAATCTGACATATAAGTAAAATGACCCATCTTCATTTCATATTTGTTTTTGCCCCACACTAAGAATTTTGCATCATTCATCATTTTGAAGCTTGTCATTCTTAGTCGTTCTTCGTCATGATTACTATGAATTCTCTTAATCGGTATGATTATTATATATCATATTTATTAGTTTATTATTTTAGCATATATATGTATTTTATTAGTATTATATATACTATCTGTATATTCTTTCCGAAATGTTGAAATTCAATTTTGTATCTTAATTTTATTAATTGTACACCTACCACAGTATAGTCTTTATAACCCAAAGGTTGACTGGTAGAGAATGCCTTGATGCATTAAGTCCGCCCATGTACCACTATTGTACATAAAGTTTAAATAAATAATAAATAAATATTTTTTTCCTGTATCGTGGGTGCGTTTACAAACATAGATACGCACATATACAAACAGCCAGACCGGGAACAACTATCTGTAGGCCATACAAATATTTGGTCCGTGCGGGAATCGAACCCGCGATACGCAGCGCAGCAGCTAATCACTCAACCACTGCACCAACCGTGTCGATACGTGTATTACTTACGTTTTATAGTCATTGTGATTATTAAGGTAACATAACACCTTGATTGCTATGACCATACTTGTTTTTTCAGTGACATTAATTTATTGCCATGTTACTTTTTTTTAAGGATGGGAAATCATCAAATGACTTCTTCCGCTCTGGGCGGAGCGGAAGGGCGTGTCAGACTCTTACTGACTAAAACCCATCCGTGTTCCTTCTAAAGCCCTTTGCGTTCCAGGGCCGCGGTGACTCTTTCGAACAGATTCCGCAACCCTGGCAGGCTTTGGCCCTAGCGGGCCCCGTCTTTTATGCTGACATCTCTTTGAGGCGCGCGTGAAACAGAACGCGCCATCGACCCGGGCCTGGTGGTGATCGGACAGCGAGCCACCCAACGCTCACCGTCCGCAGGTTTGCGCCTACGGTGGCCGGGGATCGCCCTGAGACTTCCGACGCCCGGGGCGTCTTCTCCTATAGTGCGCGTGGCCCGCCTCTTTCGCTAGCATTATAGAAGGAGGTGACCGCTTCCTAAGCCTTCTCGCTCCGGACCATGGGTATTGCCATGTTACTTGGAGCCACATTTTCATTCATATCGGCTCCACACAATTCCGTATACAAGGATATTCAACATGAGAAGATTTTTTAATTTTTCGACGATTTTATTCCAGGGTGGCTGGGTAGCAGCCTGCAATGCCAAGCTGTTTATGGGGATGACCCATGCTTGCTTCTTCACCGCCAACCAGTCACTCTTTGAGCAATGGCTGCCGCCGAATGAGAGGAAGGTTTTCAACCATTTAATTTATGGAGGTAATTGAACATTTTGTAATTTCTGTAAACAGCCGTACTTGAGTACCGTAAAATATTTGAATCACTTACCTGGCTAATATAATGTGACCTCTTCGCCAAAGTAACTTGGTTGCTAAGAAGGTCTAATGGGGTGACTAATTAGACCCTTTTAGGAACCATTCGTTACCATCTGTGTTACAATGATAATTTAATTGATTCATCTATCTACATTATTATGTAGTAGTTATTGACTTAAAAGCGTCAAAATTTACAACACTATAACGATTCAACTTTTTTCCTGAAATTAAGGCCACATTCAAATCAGGCCATGCATTACAATTCAGTATGCATAGCCCCGCACTTTAAGAAGACGATTCCTCTGTAATATTCCTGCACTCTCCGCTTCCCAAAGCTTTTGCTGCCATGCATACTAATTTAATTAACACGCTTAATGCTTCTTTCTCTTCATTTTAATTTTCTATGCCTTTATTATTTTATGTAATATAAAAATCTTTCTCTTTTATGTTTAATTCTTTAAAAATCCTTCGCAAAATTAATTACCCGAGTCTTTAATCGCATTTTCCTTCTTTACATAATTAGTCAGAGTATGAAGAAAATTAACGAGGCCATTATTTCAAAGACTTATATTACGTTTCGTGCTAATATAGAAAATTCCTGATGTTGTATGTTTAGGCTCATCATTCGGGCTTGAGGCATCACTAACGTTTTTGTCCTTCAATATTATGTTGCTGGTGGGTTCGAATACCTTGCTTCTACTTTTCATATTAACTGTATATTTTATATGATTTCTACACATACCTTTATTTTAAACCTTTCACCATCTCGTTTCCTTTTTTTATCATTCCCACATGAGTGAAACCTTTGTTTATTAAATCTATCACTAATTCATTTCATTTTTCAACTTTACTTTCAGGTGTCCAACTCGGTATCATCATAGCCCTTCCAATATCAGGACTGCTATCATCAGCACCACTTGGCTGGGAGCTAGTGTACTATTCTTTGGCAATGCTGGCACTATCTATGGCCATCATATCAGGGACTTTGACGGCCAGCTCACCAGGAGAACATCAAGCTGTTGGAGACGCCGAGAAAGAGTTCATTAGGGATACATTGAATAGTTATAAGAAGGTAAAAAATTTTTTTTTATATTCTAAGACTACTCAAGATGAAAGTCTGATTTAATTATTTTTTTGTAAAAGGAGGTACTCTAACGGATTGCAAAATCCAGAAAAAGGCACATATTTTGGTCGATTTTTTCAAGTAATGTTGAACAAAATGAAAGTAGATATAGTGACAAGCGTGCTTATACACACATTTTAACCACTAAGTTAAATATTGATTAACAGATTTTTTATTCGAAATCTTCAGAGAGAATTTGAATAATTAAGAATCTGCTAATGAATCTGCAAGCGACGCAGTGATAACTTATCTATTTAGCCTTTTCTACTATGTCAGGTTCGGCTCCTAGTCTCACTGACAGGACTAAGATTAATTATTTTTATATTTATTAACGAAATCCACAGCTCTTTAACAATTTTACTTTAAATAAATAAAGTAATGTTACAGCCAATTACCGATCAAAACACATAAAAATACATTAAAAATATTTGTGTACCTTCTTCAGAATTTTTCACCATTTTTGCGTATTAGCGGTCATTCTGGCACACTCATACAATGGGCCGCCAACTGCAGACTTAATTTGTTCGGTCCATCGCATGGATGATCTACCGCGCGACCTGGTGCCTTTGAGTATGCCTTGCAACAACGAGGCGTTCGATGGAGTTACTTTCCCGGCTAGAGACGTGTCTGAATTTGAGGATGAAAAGAATTGCACTAAATAAATTAAAAACAGTTGTGTTTTTAATTTATTTTTATGTGTTTTGATCCGTTATTGGCTGTAACATTAGTTTATTTATTTAAAGTAAAATTGTTAAAGAGTGTTTGTGTATGTATTGTTTTTGAACAATACATACACAAATAACAAAAATACACACAACAACAAAAATAATACATACAATACATTTTTGTTCCAGAAAGAAATAAACCGACCTTGGCGAGAAATTGTCAAATCTTCTCATTTCTGGGCTGTGACCGGCGTACACGCCGCTAGCAACGCCTTGTTTGTCTTCTTCATAGCCTATGTGCCCGCTTACCTGATGATGTATGGAATATCTTTGGAGGACGTAAGTTAAAACTTTGTTATTTCCTGTGTACTCTGTAGAATTTCTCTATAAGCAAATAACTAAGTCATGTTAAAAGAAAATACATACTATCTATATCCTTACTAATATTATAAACCTATTAAAATGTAACTGTGTCGGTTTTCTACCTAATCACTACTGCATAAATTCGAACGAAACACGAGTAGACCATATGGTCTACTCGTGTGCCAAGTTTCGTTCGAATTTATAATTAATTTAATTAATTAATTTATAATCTTGCCCTACTTCAGGATATCCTGAAATAGGGCAAGATTTACTTTTTATCCCGAGCTTGTGATGATTTCCGACCATTACGAGGACGAAGCTGATTGCAGAAGTTTTTAATTAATATGTATTTAACTAGTTGCCGCCCGCGGCTCCGCCTGCGTGATTGTCGAAAATTATCGCAAGGGAACATATTCCTGGGATAAAAAGTACCTATCCTATGTGTTATTCTAGTCTACCACTGTGTCAAATTACATCCATCCATCCATTCATCCTTACAAACTTTCACGTTTATAATATTAGTAGCATAATTTATTATGTTTTGAATATTTCAGAGTGCTTGGTACTCCATGTTGCCCTTCATATCAATGGCATCAGTGTACATAGTGGTGAGCCCGATCTTCGACTGGCTTTACACAATACGTTACATTCACTACATCTTCAGCGCAAGTTTCTTCAGGAAAGTTATCAACGGTTTAGGTGAGTATTGCAAGAAAAGTTGAAAATGTATTTTGATATTTTTGATATTTTAAGATCATTTTTTTAAGTTCACAGACAATTTGATGATATCTTAGCAGTCCATTTCAATCAAGTTGGTCAGTGTTATAATTGTGTCCCTGATTTAAAGCAATGAAGTCAAAACGGTTTTTTTTCTATTTTGCCTGAACTAAAATATCTACGAAACCTTATGCAGTGTTAATTGAATTTCTACAAATAAAATTATTTCGCAGGTGCTTTTGGAATCGTAATGGGATTAACGATGCTTCCGAATTTTCCTCGTGAGTGGGGCTGCCCGGCGATTGTCGCGGTATCAACAATATTAGGGTTGCTGGGATTACAGTTTTGTGGTTTTTTGGTAAGTTGCCAATGTTATTGGTTTTTTGACCTTTATTTCATTTTACACCCGTAATTTGGGTGCGGATAATTATAGCACAGGTGTGTGCGCAAAATCATAGATGCACTCGCTCTGCCATCTCTTTCATAATACGATGGCAATCCGACACGACCGACGAGAGATCCGGTGCAGGACCGTCGGCTTAACGTGCTCTTTCCGAGGCACGAACTCAAATTCAAAAACCAAGCTGTTTCTGAGAAATTTCTAATGTAAAAACCCGATTACACTTTTTGCCGAACCTGGGAATCGAACCAGAAAACCACACTCAAAATTACAATAAACGATTTTACTCTATAAGTGTTGCTAATAAAGCCGTGTTAATATACCAGGTGCTTAAAATCGTTGTATGGATTTCAGAGCACTTACAAGGATATGTCAGAAAACTACTCCGGCACTCTGATGATGATTTCGTGCACGGTTAGCAGTGTTGTCGGAGCGGCAGTGCCTTTTGTAGCAGGACTCATTCTTGGGAATGATATGGTACGTAAAGACACCTATTACTTCAAAATGAGTGGGGATGGATGCTAAGAATATAAACGGATTCAGTCTTTGGCAACAAAAACTATGAATAAATACAGGGGTTTTTCGGAGACAGTGCGCATTTTTCTTCCATGCAATCAGAATCGTTAATAGAGCATATTGAATCACGTATTTATATATATATATATTTCGCAGGCATTTTTTTTTAGTAAATAATGAGAATATAACCAATTGTTTTGTGGTACAATAATAGGAGAGACAGTTAAAAAAAAAACCTGTGTCCGTTGCTGTTCCGTTGGAACTATTTCACGAAATCTCATAATGTTCTAACTTTCTCAAAATGCTGTTTTCATTTTTTGCACCCATTATCTCTCCAAATTTCCAGTGCAACCGTGAGAGCTGGCGAGTGATAATGTTGACGCTAGCCGGCCTGTATATCGTGAGCTCAGTCATCTACACAACGTTCGGCAGCAACGAGAGGCAGAACTGGGACCATGTCAGTAGCAACGATAAGAGGCGGTTTGGACATTATAATGGTGTTAGAGGTAAGCACAATAGCACTTATAATAAAGACGAGCTCACTCATCTACACGAAGTGTAGCAGCAACAAGAGGCAGAACTGGTATCATGTCAGTAACAATGATAAACATAGGTTTGGACATTATAATGGTGTTAGAGGTAAGCACAATAGCACTTATAATAAAGAAGAACTCACTCATCTACACGACGTGTGGTAGCAACGAGAGGCAGAACTGGGACAATATCAGTAACAACGATAGGAGGCGGTTTGGACACTATAATAATAAGAGGACTATAGAGGTAAGCATAATCATACATCAATACTATAAAAATGTAATTCTTCCTAAAAATTTCAGCCACGGTAGCCAACCTCAACCGAGATTAGCCAGGAGATATCATAGTGCACAAGTGTGTGCGCAAACACAAGCCCACTCTCTGTTCCTTTACCATCATAGTCCGATGGGACGGCATCCGACACGACCGCGGGTAGACCAGGCGCAGGACCAACAGCTTTACGTGCTTTCCGAGACGTGGCGGTATTACATTACTATCGTCTATCTATACCATCAACATCTTCACCTATCCCAGTCACTTTGGGTCGGCGCAACATGTTTCCTTGTTCCATTTTCCCCTGACGACCTTAACGCTATTCTTACTTTACTCACTCACTTTTCTTTCATTTCATATCCCAGACAATCTATTTATCACACAATCTAATAAGTATTCAGGCTGTAAATCACTGACTAATATCTATATAACTTTCAGGCTTCATTCGAATTGATAAAAGCTTAGGTATTTTAAGACAGCCATAATTTTGCATTAGGTCTTGGCAATTTGCACCAATTGTGTGAAACATTGAACCTTTATTATATATTGTTAAATTATTGTAGACCTAAGATTATTATTTTACTTGAAATGTACGCGAAAAGCACCTGAGCCAACCCTTTTCATACATCGTTTACTTAATCCAAGTTTTATCATTTGTTTTTGTACTTGGTAATTTACAATCTCGAGGTAGACTAATATTTATACAATTACTCTGTGCTCGGGGCCTTATCCATTCTAATCCAAGATTCATTACAATGAATGTAGATGGATTTAAATAGAATTTGAAACTGACTCGACAAGGTTCATATTCGAATTCCTACGAAATATGTTATTTGATTACCTATGTTTATTCCATAGACCATTTTATCACACAAAATATTAAACGTAAAAAAGTTGTAATAATATTAAAAGGTGTTTGACTTTTTTTGTTTGTTAATCTTCGACGTTCGTGGAAAATCTAAATAAGCTGGCCAAACTCTGTAGTTGTCATCATTCGCTATCGATATCTGTCACGTCTTTCAAGTATCACTAGTTCTTTTAATATGACCCAGTCGTCTACAACTCATAAAAAAACTCTACTCTAGTTTCATTCTTAGGCACTTTTCCCTTAAATGCCATGTTGGCGAATTTTTTGATGTCCAATGATTTTTTGCAGTACCCCTTTCTACGCGTTTGTATAGGGCGTCGGCATTATGACGTCATATATTCTGGGTTTCAACATAATTTAATTTAATTCTTCTTCTTCTCTGTCGTTTTGCTCTTGACAGAGTGGTCACGTTGAGGCGTCCACGTCGGTGGTAGAGGCGGACACAGCTTTCCACACGATCTCCCGCCATCTCTCCCTGTTGGCAGACTTTCTAGCGCAATAGAGAAACGCGCCTTGCTAGTGCGGATTAACTTGACTAGTCCAAAGCATAGATGACTTGCCACGTTATCTAGTTCCCTCTATTTTTCCCTGCACGCCCAGCCGAAAGTACAGCAGTATGTGCGACTGTACTACGGCCTATGCCTAGCTCCTGGAGTATGGACGCACTGGTGTGGAACTCCGTCCACGATATCCCGAGCAGTTTCCTCCAGCACCACATTTCCAGAGCTTTTATCTTCCCCTTTTCCAACTCGCGCACTGTCCATATCTCTGCCGCGTAAAGAAAAATGGGGAATACAAGAGTTCGCACGATTCATTCAATGCAAAACAGAAACGCCAAGTTGGGTGAGGTCGTGTCATGTCATCGACGTGTGGCAACACCTGCTTGTTTGAAGTCTGACGTATGCTATTATACCATTTAACATGTTACATCTGTGGTTTGATGGATTGAAACGTCAGTGTTCCCTGGCAGTCGTGTTGTGAGCGCAGTCGTTCACGGTCGTCACAGAGTACTACTATAATCCTGGTATAGAGTGCCATCTCATTTGGTTGTTTCTGTAAATATTTCCCATAGTTATAGACTGATTTATTTAAAACCATGTTTGGTAGTGTGAAATTAATTAATTAATTTATTTATTTATGTACAATAGTGGTACATGGGCGGACTTAATTTTACTGTAGTTTGAAAATAAAAAGCACTCCACATGAATTTTAATCAACCTTTAATCTATTTACATATCGTCTCATAGAGGGCATAGTAAAAACATCTTAATTAATAGCGTCCCATATCGCTTTTCACTCATATACCTCAACGCAAGGACGGACTGGCGAATCCGATGATTAACTCTTTTTCATTTTTGACAGTAAAATTGCGCATTTTGGCATTTGTGTTTTTTATAGCAATCTATAAAATAAATCAATAAAACCAATAAAAAATAGACCGTTATTTAAGTCTACAAAATTTAAACAATAAAAATAAATTAGCAATTTTCAACAACTATGAAGTCGAAGTCGTTTTGTAGAGACATCTAGTACGTCCTATATAAATTATTTGCTTTAAATTTAAGAACATGATTCATAGATGGTGCACCTAAAAAAATAGCTGGGAACGTGAAAGAAACTTTACCCCCCCTGACGATCGTGCTCGGAACACCTTTGTAAACGATCGTTGCCTTTGCAATTCGTCTGTAACTTTTCAATCTGTAGTTATTGTGAACAATTATTAAAAAAATAAATACTGTAACTATTATTATTAAGCCCACTCACATTTATTTTTCACATCCGAAGATGGATGACCATCCTGAAAGCAAGGCACCCCTAACGTCGTTGCAACAGATATAATTTATTATTATTACCAATTTGTGTATGTTATTTAGGCATAAAAGTAATTATTAAACGTCAATATTTACTCTATTATTTTAATTTTTTTTTCAGTGGAGCCCCGTGAAGTGCAGTTAGAAGAATACGGACACGTAAACTTAGCTCTCCAGAAACATGAGATCGACACAGCTTTGTGACAATGGATAAATTTTAATTTGGATAATGTGATACTGACTGCTTTCATATTAAGCTATTATAAGATATTGAAAATTTTACAAAGTGTCTTATTTTGTTCTAATGATAGGATGGATTGTTCTGGAAGAAAAGGTGATTGTTTGCAACCATTGTTGAATTTTTACTCAAATCTTTTCCATTTACTTTTTTAAACGATGGCCTGATTCTCCATGATTAGGTACTAAAAACAGTTATGAAGACAAGTATAATAATATTATAAAAACGTACTGTAGATAAAAAAAACTAACCCTAATGTTCTTTTCCCAACATTCAGAAAAGCCTTTTATTCATTAAAGTGCCTAACACTTTAATTAATATTTTTAACCGACTTCAAAAAAACCAGGAGGTTCTCAATCGGTTGTATGTTTTTTTGGATATTTTTTACCTCATACCTCCGTCATTTTATTTTATGAACCGATTTGAAATATTCTTTTTTTAAGCGAAAAGATATACTTTCCAATTGGTCTCATAGAAATTTCATCAAAATCAGTTCAGTAGTCTGGTTTTTAAATCGAAATAGCTGGAAAAAATATGTCATCAAAGTAATGTTCGTATTTTGCTTTCCTGTGACTTTCCAGTGGTGTTATTGGCGTATGTAGTACTTTTTTTTTTTTTTTAAGGATGGGAAATCATCCAATGACTTAATCCGCTCTGGGTGGAGCGGCAGGGCGTGTCAGACTCTTACTGACTAAAACCCATCCGTGTTCCTTCTAAAGCCCTTTGCGTTCCAGGGCCGCGGTGACTCTTTCGAACAGATTCCGCAACCCTGGCAGGCTCTGGCGCTAGCGGGCCCCGTCTTTTATGCTGACATCTCTTTGAGGCGCGCGTGAAACACAACGCACCATCGACCCGGGCCTGGTGGTGATCGGACAGCGAGCCACCCAATGCTCGCCGTCCGCAGGCCCGCGCCTACGGTGGCCGGGGATCGCCCTGCGACTCCCGACGCCCGGGGCGTCTTCTCCTGTTGCGGCGGTTGGGGCGAAGGCCTTGTCTTTCCCTCGCGCGGCCCGCCTCCTCCTTTGCTAGCATTACTGCTTCGCAGAAGGAGGTGACCGCTTCCCAAGCTTCCTCGCTCCGGACCATGGATTCAACCAGAACCGGACGCGAGAGGTCGCCGCCGCCGATCGCCTCGACGAGGACACGGCGGTGCTCAGCCCAAGCAGGGCAGACCTCCACCGTATGCTCCACCGTGTCCTCCGGGCGATCCTCACAGGGCGTATGTAGTACCTACCACTAAAAGGTGAAAAATAAAAAAAACTTTGTTTTTTAAATACAACCGACTTCCAAACATAAGAAAACAGTACAAAGTACCCATACTTTAACATACTTTGTTGTGTTTTTTTATTTGGAAGTCGGTTGTATTTTTGACAAAAAGATTTTTGCTGGTTTTTGTTTATTTGCTTGTCGGCGTCATATCGCAAGATTGGCCATTTGAACATGTGGCTGAGTTTAGGTTAGATAAGGATTGAGGTGACCATTTCATGAAGTGGTCGACCATAACGTGAAATTGACCACCACTTCATAAAATAATAAATTCAACGATAATATGAGTCGTAACTAAATAGTTACGACTCATCTATTTCCACACGTTTTTTCCCTTTTATCTTGACCTCACCTCACAACATCAATTTATATCTCACGGAAAATAAAATCAAGATTATCAAAGAGAATTCAAAACAAACTAAAAATAAAACTTCATTCTACATCAATGGCACCCAATCACAAGTTGATCGACTCAACCATGAAGGTAAAGCAAAACTCTTTCAATATTTTAATAAACCGGCAACATTTTGAAATTTTCCGCACATTTTCCTGCAGCTGAAGTTGGTCTTTTTAATTTCCAAGGTATCTAAAGTAAAGGATGAACGGACAGGATATTTATGAAGCCGGGCTATGAAGCTGATATTAATTAGCGTTGCTTCAGGTAGATTTACTTTAATGAATACCATCGGCGTGGTTGCTTTTTATTTCGTTACATGTTTTTGATTGATTATGTTGATCGATGTCTGAGAAAATTAGGTTGGCGTTTTATTGAATAATACAGCAAAGCAGTCTACGTATTATCATCGATCCAAAATTCTCTGAAAGTCTTAAATGGTTCATTGGTTTATTTTTTTAATAAAACGTTGCCCCAAACTAGGAATTTCTCCTGTATCGTGGGTGCGTTTACAAACATACAAACTCACTTACACAAATAGCCAGACCCGGAACCACAATATGTAGGCCATACAAATATTTGTTCCGTGCGGGAATCGAACCCGCGTCACGCAGCGCAGCAGTCAATCGCTAAACCAATGCGGTGTCACGTGTGCGTCGTGTCGTGTTTAATTGAAGTCTTTAGTTAATTACTAGGGATCAATTTTAAAAGCCCTTCAACACTATTGCTCGTCAAAGTCAATTTATTTTCGGTCATAAAACTACTATCACCTAGGATTATAATTTTTATGACAGGCTCTAAAACTAAGAAACGAGAGCTTAAATTCCAGAAACTGACAACGAGACTGGAAGGCTCAGATGAACAAAGCAAATTCATCTTTTAACATAATATTTTTCATGTTATTCAACCCCGTGTTAGCAATTAACTCTGAATTAAAAGATAACTCTATTTTGTGCTCAAAGAATATCGCCCTTATTTCTAGCACCGCCGTATTCGATAGAGTAAGCTTATTTTAATCCTCAAAACGATTCTCTTTGCCGAACGAAAGTGAACTTTATGTCGGATCAATAAGATTTTGATTGTAGTAGTAGTAGCGAATGTTCAATTGTTCAGCAATCAGGCCAATATTTGACGAGGTCTATGTACTAGGTCCTCAGGGATTTGGCCTTTAAGACCCAATAAAGTCAAGATCCTAATCATTGGTGATATTAAGAACAAAGTAATAGGCTGAATGTATTTGTAAGAAGTTATTTATCTACATAGAATGGATTTTCTGTGTGTTTAGGATAAAGTGCTTAGCTACCGGAACATGAAATACTAAGTGTTTAAATTATGTACACGTATTCCGTAGGCAAAAAGGTTTTGAGGTTGATAAATAGGTTTAAAAACTGGCCTTGGTTGTTAAATTCGTTGCTGTGACAAAATAAATAACCCAAAAACTGAATGGTTGCAGTAGTTATTTGGGAAACGATTGAATGAAAACAACATAAGAAGACATAGGGTGTAATGTCTTCTTCAATTATTTATATGTGGTTCCCGAACAATAGACTACGGTGGATCACACCATATTTCGCCAGTTATTTTTAAGGCTCATGTAATTCTTGGGAAGCCTACAGCAATCAACCGGTCACAAACATAGACAAATTTATATATAACTTCAGACTTCAGCTGCTATTGAGAATTCTGACGGAAAAATCAACACTGTTCGATCGGTTTTGACCTCACAATCATCGGTAGTGCTTTTGACCAGGTGATCAGTAGGTAGGTACTGAGGAGAAAAATTGTATAGAAGGATTGATTTTTTTCTTTCAGTTTAAAACTCCGAGGTCTTGTTCCCTTAATTTCAGCAGAGTAAATTACTGGGTATAATATTAATGTCTTAGTTCTAATCAGATTGAGTCACAAGTTTCCGCGTATCGATCGACAATATAATTAGGACAGGATTCAATTTCCTCTCATACGGATGAACGAAGAGGTCATCGCACAGGAATGATTGATTTAATCAAATAATTAGTTGGGGCTTTGTTTTCCCAAGAGGAAGTCTGTAAGCGGCATTGGTGACTGAAAAGTGGTGTGGAAATCAGTTGTACTGCATGTGATGCAGAGGAATGAGACAAATTTCGTGTGGAAAGATTTGAGTATGACTGCGGTTGGCTATAAAAGTTGGGGAAGACTAGAAGTATTTATTTAGAGGAAGTAAATCAGGACAGGTGGCGTTCTGTGGTTTCTGCCTACTCCTGTTAGTTTATGTATAGTCTAGCTGCCAGAGACTAAATTCCAGTGTTTTGCGAGAAGCGGTTGCCTGCTAGATCTAAACAACCCATTAACCGGGTAATAAGTTACTTCTTAGAAAGGCTGGAATCAGATTTTCTGGCTTCTGACAATCCGTAACGACTGCCAAAATATCTAAAAATTACAGCCGGGACCAACGACTTAACGTGCTGACCGAGGCATGGAGGAGTCTCGGTATGTTAAGATGGTTACTTATCTACAGATTGACCTAGGCAAGCGTTGCTTAACCTTGAAGATAGACCCGAGTAGCTGTAATTATTTAGTCACGAGCCATTGGCATATTAGATTTCATTGGCTTTTTTTAAGGATGGGAAATCATCAAATGACTTCTCTGCTCTGGGTGGAGCGGAAGGGCGTGTTAGACTCATACTGACTAAAACCCATCCGTGTTCCTTCTAAAGCCATTTGCGTTCCAGGGTCGCAGCGACTCTTTCGAACAAATTCCGCAACCGGGTATTGTTGGCTTACTGTACGCTTTGGTGCAAACTGCAAGTACCTATAGTAAGTATTTTTTACGAAATAAATAAATATATTGTATGGATTTATTTAAGTTGGGCATACTGTTTTCTTTTGGTGGACTAAAAGAGTTGGCCCTAACAACACGTACGTTTTACTCGAACGGTCAGTTAAAGGTGATAAAATAGTATTCACTTCCACATTCCACCTCTGTATGACCCGTGTGAAGCAGCCCCGAGACAATCAAAGCCAGTTGTCAACGTGCTACGTCATTGTCAACTGCCATTGCTGCTGATGTCAATGTGTTTGCGTTCAGTATGGTTTTTGACATTGGAACAGTTACATAAATTGCCGGTCCTCGATATTACGTGGGGTGTCCGCCATGTTTGCTTTCACTGCTGTCAGACGCACGATTGTCAATGACTCAGTTCAAATGATCAATTGGCAGCTGTCAATGAGCATCAATTTTTTTTTTTTATCAATTTGCTTTCAATCACGTAACTGCGATTGTCAATCGCTTCAATTGTACTTGTAAACGATCATCGACGGCAATTGGCAATAACGTAAAATTGACAATCGCCATTGATCGTCTCGCCCCCGCTTAATAGGGGACCTGTTTCTTGGCTCAAACTAAGCATTAAATATTTCAAATACAGGCTACTACTGCGCAGTTCCTGATGTAAAACCCAATAACATTCTTGTAATTATATTCTGTCATAAATTAAACACACTTTCGGCAAGAATTTCGTTTCGGATTTAAAACATAAGTACAATCTCATATATACGACATCCTGCCAAGAAATTGTTTAAAACAATTCCATGAATGATGTTATGTTTGACTTAGGTATGATAAGATAATTCATATTTATATTCTCAGTAAACACCATTTTATTGTTTGCATAGTGTTAAGAGTGGCGCTACTGTATGTATAGACTAGTATATGTTCCAGTCTTTACTTGTTTTAGTTATTTATTATAACTAAAAAAAAACAATATTGGAATACCTTTATCGTAACTTACTGATTGATTATTAAAGATTGAATTCACAAAGGTGAACTTAAATGAAAAATTCCAAACTTTCACTGGTGTTATTTTTTTTGTTGCCAAAAATTGGTTAAATGTTTAAACCCCATCAGCAAATAGTTAGTCAGCTATTTGTCAGTCAAGAGGGCTTCTCTTTGGCCAACGATGAACATTGCCCTTCACCGTGGCAATGCTGGCAGTGTTCTGGGCACTTTTCGCATTGATAGTGAAGTAAATGTGTAGCGGCATCAATGCCGCCACATGAAAAACTAAGAAGCGAAATTTGTACGGCAACAAAAAGAACCACAGCGCTATCTACGCCGAACTAACAACGAAATCCTGCATCGCGCAAGCAAAGTTCTCCATGCGATTTGAACATATACAACAGTCCGAATATCAACTATCGGGCAGTTGCCCACCAGACACAGCAACCAGTTGGTTCGGAGGATCCTCCCCTTTTCGGTGGAGTTATGCGGGACTTTACTCTCTGTACCGCATACTTCCAAAGATGATTTAGATTTAGATTAAGGTCAATGAGTTCTTTTTATACGCGTCTATGTATAATATTGTCATTATGACTTTGTATATATTAAGATATTGATTAATGAAGTAGTTTAATAGTATATTTAAGTTAATTTTGTTTTTAAATACTTTTTAGTGGATTAGTACAAAAACATAAAAAAATAATTTTATAATTGTGAGGAAACCCCTAAGTAAAGAAGACAGACTGTAAAACTTTAAACGCTGTATGATTTTCATTTATAACTTCCTATTTTGTACAAGTACATAATCCAAATGTTATCAATAACATATTCGTCATTGTTGTGCACGTAATTAAAAGAACAATATTTATTATTTACTTGAGTGATAAAAGGACCGCAGTACTGCCACAGATTACAATGTTTAAGTTGATTATACAGGCTGTTTAATAACCAGAGGTCGGAACTAGGTACAGTTATTTATGTACTTGCATCGAAATTTTTATATTAATATGGATCTTCCCGGGATTTTTAATTGAAAATCCCGTGTTGCCAACAATATCACAAATATAATAATATTTTTTCTTTTGTTCTCACAAGGTATGTTGTGCTACTACAAATGTGGCAACATCGCGCGTGTGCGCATTGGAATTCTGCAACTTCGGACATCCGATGTCGTTGATGTAAATTTGGCAACGTCACGCGTGCAGTGGTTTAGATTGTGGAAAGTAAATAAACTTTTTTTATTTAAAGCACCACGGGATTTTTCTGCTCTTTTAAATTAATCTCGGGATTTGAGGCTGACCAATAATTTAGTGGATATCCACTTTATTCTTTCGCTGTATGAAATCAGTGTAAGTACATAAATAACTCTATCTACTTCTTATTAAACCTCTGTTAATAACACTTTCTAAATATATTTTATCTAGTTTCTGCGAGGGTTCTCTCTCTCTCTGGCCGAAATTAGTTACAATATACTATAGAGATCACCTTTACCTATGGCAGGCGCCAAATAAACTTGCAAAAAAGCACATTGACCTTTCCCTAATATCCCTTCGAGATACCCGAACAAGAAATTATGATCCATTTTTTATTACTAGAGAACGTAAAGGATCACGATAGAGGTCGATTCAAGACAGCTTTTATGTCTTTATTTCTGTTTTTGATATGAATAAAATCAATGAATGCATGTGGGTCAATGACCGTTATTTCACATTTATCTCTTGTCTACTATATCATGATTATCAAACTTTTGGATAATATAGTATAAATTGAATTAGAATTATCTTCTGGACTACCACTACAAGTTAATATTCTTTTAAATTGAAAATATTACAATAGCCTTTTAAAATATTGACGCAAAAGCTGAATCTAAGGCCGAATCAGAAGTTTCTGCAGTAAAAAAGTATCAAAAAGAAAACTTACTGTCGAATATTCGATAACCAGCGTTAATATTAATATTATAAAATAACTACCCCTTTTCCAACTATGTTGGGATCGATTTCTAATCCAATCCGCAGCTAGGTACCAGTATTTTAGTTTACAACCCGATGACTGGGTAACTCGGTACCTACTCCGTGAAACGACTGATGTCAGATTTTCTGGCTTCTAGCTTTCAAAGATGTACAAACGACATCCTGGACCAACGGCTTTCCGAGACACGGAGTAGTCTCGCTATGTATTGGATGGTCCACCCGGACCCATCGACAGACTAACTTCGGCAAGCGTTGCTTAACCTCGAAGACCGACCAGTACGGCTGTTATTATTTAGCCACTAAATGTGAAAGTCGGATTTGGATGATCGACGAGTATTTCAAATACGTATTTACTATGTTCTACTGGAAAAAAATGTATCTCATGGCCTGACCTAAATGTTGGTGAAGCGAATAGTTAAGACGGCTAATTTATTCTTAAAACACAACAGCCTGTACGAAAAATGCGGTTACACAAAAATTCAGAACGAGTAAAGTGGGGGTCATCTAGACATGAAAAAGACCGCATGAGATGTTTTAAACAATCCTTTTCAAACAAAAGCTGAGCAAACGTCACAGAAAATAAATCAAAAATATTCGTGGCACGCAGTTAGTGTTTATTATTAGAACAAATATTAATTCTTGTTTAAATGTAGATATCTCGGGTGGGCTGATGGGTCGGTAGGTAGCTATCATTGGCAGAAGCTATGGCTGGCGATAAGGTTGTGTACGAATCTGTGCCCAAACACGAGAAACATGAAGGTAAGTGGAATTATAAAACAGCCCTTATTTCTTAAGATAGTGATTATGATTTGTGTTATGAAATTGATTTAATAGCAGCATTTGATCTTAATGAAGATACGATTGCTTGGTCTTATATAGCCAAAGTGGCAATTGATGGATAAACAAACAGAAATAAATACGTCAAAACCACAGATTTTTAAATAACACGTAAAATTATTCATGTTTGTGATTGAAAAAACTATTAGGATTCATTACAATGTATGTTGTTTATATCCTAGATATGCTTGAAGAGCTTCGAGCACAACAATATATAGAGAAATTAATAAAACCGTAGATATTCTATAAAAATATCAGGATAATTTCCTATTCATCGATTATTACCACAATTGTGTACTACAATATGAATCGTTGACCTCTTCAAGTTATCTCACAACAGCGCTGTAGATGTCGAAAACGATCAATGATTTTAGTGTTCGCGGTTTGCGTAGGTTCAACTATCAACAACACGTTAGTTATCAGTTCAGTTCAGACGAGTGCTGTTCATAAAGCAACAAACATCGTCTGGCAAAGAACACTTCCTATTCCTAACAGTTCTAAACATGCAACTTTATTCCTTCAAAATTCTAGAGCCACCAAAGTCTCCGGAGCGTCCTAAAGGTCTTGGAATTCGGCATCTTCAAACATTAATTCTGTTTATATGCCTAACCATTGCATACACTATCAGGTCCCAACTCAGTGTCCTCATGGTTGCTATGGTCAGAGTACCAGATCCTCGCTGCTCAGAAGTTAATGGGACCAAGAATTTTACTGAAGGCTGTGATGAAAATATTAATGCAAATATCAGCAGGTGGAACATTTATCGCGTGAGTTTTGTTTGTTTTGTTACATTAATAGCATCGCGTGAGGTTGTTCGTTCATATTTTGTTATCATATAACTATTTGGAAAGCTCATAGAGTGGTAAGATTGAATGGTTGTCCCCATTGATTTTATTACTTATTAAATACAGCATTAACTGTCCCACTGCTGGGAAAAGGCTTCCCTTCATTCCGTGCCACGATAACTGCGACAAATTCTAAGATACTCTTTCATGATCATTTGTTTCTAATTTATTTTAGACTAGATTATCCATAGAGTGTTAGTAGAATTATATTAGTTATACACACATACAAAAATAAACTATAATAATTGTCCTATATGTAGGCGAATTCAGTGACTCCAGGTAAGACTCTCAATATACGCTCAGCAATGACCCTCCGGTGGCCGTTAGGACTGTCTCGCACTCTGCGCATCAAAGATGCTGCTCATTTTCTAATTATCGCAAAATAGCCATCCGTTTGTGATTCTGCTAACATCGCTGACGTACCTACCGCTATAACGAGGCAAATTCATCAACTCCCTCGAGCCATTGTTATACTAAATTCTCAGAGCGTTCACAACACGCACCGCAAATGATTGGCAGAAGGTCCTAAACAATGTTGTTTGACAGACTTTTAACACCTGGCAAACCTGCGAGCCAGCATATTATAGCGAATATATAAGTTCTTTTCACAACATGTCCTAAGTACACAAACTGAGCGACTCTTCTTAGCGCAACTCCACCTAGTGTCACGGGCGGTACATATGAAGGATTCATTAGTCCTGCCCGAAACATCAGCAACTCGCCTTTTTTTGACGATATACGTCAATCCATGCGATTCAGCATTTATGCCTCACACACATAAGCAGGGCACTTATCGATGGGCTCAACAAAACCATGTCATCGGTGTATCTAATGTTGTTGACTATATATCTATGGACCAAACAGTTGTTGTTGAGGGTACAAACCAGCTCCCTTACATAAATGTTTAATAACGTAGGAAGGAGAGCTCAGTCCCTGCCTGCCACACTTTAATAAAATAGATAACAGAAACATCACGCATGTTTTATTTAACTTCTTTACAAGCTCCAGGTGTAGTTTAAAAGCTTTTTTCTTTTAAAAAACTTTAAAAGTTCTGCTTTACCATTTCAGACATATGAATGGAATAAATCAACTCAAGAGATGATAACGTTTTCTTTCTTCGTGGGATACACGAGTATGATGCTGCCCATGGGACTCATAGCACAAAAGTTTGGAGGAAAGCGACCGATAATGTTCGCTTTAGCTGTCAACGGAGTCATTTCTATATGCACTCCTTGGATAGCACTAGTAGTAAGTACATATAAATTAACAAAGAAGTAAAATTTGCTTACACGTAAGGTATTTTTGAAATTAATTCAAGGGCGACCTTAGGCTCTAGACAATTGTCACTTTGTCAGTGGTAGCGTGGCGAAGGTGATTGTCATTAGATCAAAAATGTATGAGATTGACAAACGCTGTCGAAATGTCACGAGATCAATCCCTCATATTTTGGCATTTTGACATTTGCATTCGCTGATAGAATTACACTTTGGCTAGAACCTTTTAACCGAAAATCGAGTTGTATTGTTGGGATGTCATCGGGAAATTGCTACGCCGTAAGATTGTAAAATATCGCGTGAAATTTTAAACATTTTTTTTAATTTCCTAGTAAGAGAAATTATAACAAAATAAAGATTGCTATGGGTTAGCAACGACAGGTTCAATTTATTGACCAACTGCCTGACATGCATAATGCATAACCGAGACGGTACACTACGGATACCTAAAGGCAACAAAAATCAAGCCTCAACATAACATATTACAATAATGTTATTTCAGGGTGGCTGGATGGCTGTATCAGCTAGCAGACTGGTACTGGGGATGACGCAGGCGGCTATGTACCCGAGCATCCACACCATGCTGGCTAAGTGGGCGCCACTGTGTGAGAGGGGAAGATTGAGCACTTACATTTACACTGGTGAGTTTGAAAGTCTTTTTGGTAAAAAAAAAAAGGTTAAAAAGCCCGGCAGATGATAATACTTCATCATCATCATCATCATCATCATCATCATCAGCCTATAACAGTCCACTGCTGGACATAGGCCGCTCCTAGTGCACGCCGCTATCAGCCACCATGTGAAGGTCGTTGCTTCAACTAGCCTGAGGGCGACCTAATTACGTTTGCCGATTCGCGGTCTCCACTCAAGAACTCGTCTACCCCAATGGTCATCGGTTCTACGGCTAATATGGCCGGCCCATTGCCGCTTCAGCTTACTTTTTCTGAGAGCCATGTCGACAACTTTGGTTCTGCGTCGGATCACTTCGTTGCGGATACGATCCCTCAAAGAGACTCCAAGCATAGCCCGTTCCATAGCTCGCTGAGCGATCTTTAGAATTTATGGACCAGCCTTACCATGAGTGTCCACGATTCGGCTCCGTACGACGCACTGACAATACTTAGTCAAGGTCAAAGTAATTAGTTACAATAAATATCAGGATTTTCAATAATTATGTCGTCATTATGCGTGTCTACAGTATCTTGTTCTATTTATTATTTATTTATTCAATATGGGCCCGCTCTTGACTCCAGTCCAGGTCACAGATGACAGAGACAAAGTCGACGATGGAGCGAGCTTACCCAGAAGAAGCCTGTTCACTCTAATTTTGAAGAGATTAGGGTCGTATGTGTGTGTTCTGTTAGTACCAGTAAAACAGGAATAAATCTGCTGTCTATTCTCTTAAAATAAAAAGCCTACGAACCTGACTACACAGTTTCCGTCCCTAAAGTTCACATTTTCATAAAATTACACGTAAAAGTTACAACATAGTAAAACATAAACTGTGTCGGAAGGAAGCAATCTGGTCGCGAGTGGCGGGACAATGGCCGAGTAAGCTAGGAGCGTGAGAACTTCTACCACTGCACGCTATACACATATTATGTATATTCGTATATACATCTTGCTGAAGTATTTTGTGTGTTTGCATCTGTCTTAGGTTTTATGTCTTGTATGTGTACAGAAGGAATGTTACTGGAACTTGACCAGTCGACCAAATTTTTTTAGTTTCGCATTCGTACAATGTGTCATTTAACTAGCTATGCTTTCAATTGGGATAAAATTACTGGCGTGAATCGTAACACCTTGTGTAGATATCAATTTGATATTTCAAATGCATACATAGCACAGTTTTTTAAATTATGTAATTACTTGACAGTTCCTTTTTTTTAATCATGCCATAGTAGTTGATCACAACCCTATTACTCTTTTTGGAAGGATTCTTGTATTTAATAAGAAGATGCATTATTATAGACAAGAATCCTTACTAATTAGCACTCCTAATCTTTTCACAATCCCTCTGTCATCACCAGTGCCGTCAATATTACCCTCCCGTGTCCCTCTAAGGGTAACATCTCATAAACTCTCATCGTCAGTCCCTCTCCTCCCGTTACGAGCTCATATTACATAACTTTTATGTGGCAAACCTAACCTAACACACCTAATCACTCTTTTAAAATATTGTGCTTCGTTTCTATCCATACATCATCAATACCTACCAGAATCCTCAATAATTAGCATCCCAAATTTTATCTCCACCGGTCCCATCCAAATTATCCTCCCGTATCCCTCCAAGGTTAACATCTCATAAACTCACATCGTCAGTCCCTCTCGTCTCGTCACGAGCTCAAATTACATAACTTTTATGACGCACCGTTTCAGATACCCCGAATGTAATCTTTTTGACGTGTATACCGAAATTAATTTATCTTTTGAAGAGTTCGTGTTTATGTTGATTTAGTTGTGTTTGTTTATGTCTATGGAGGTGGGTGAAATGTGTTTTAAGGATGCAAATATTTGTTTTAGGTAGATAAGTTTGAAATTATTGTGGGGTTAATTATAATAGACGTTGGTATGGCAGGTTTGATGTTATTTATTTCAATTATTAATTTCAGTGCACCAGCAGTAATAGAACCAATACGTGCATAGAGTTAGCAATCATTATTATAATTATTAGACTGATCACACAGAATATTTTATTAAATGACAACTCGGATTAAACAACAAAAACATAGCAACATTAACATGAAAATTAAACAAAACAACACACACATAAAAATCAGTTGTAACATAATTTAATGTTTTTAATATTTTATCGTTTGTTTTATGTTTTTCAAGTCAAGTCAATAACAGGTACTTAACTTTTTTTAAATTAGCAACGACCATTGTTACCAGCTTTATTTTTTTCCCCAGGATCTCAAGTAGGGACAATTATAGCATTCCAGCTCTCAGGCCTCTTCGCTGGTAGTCCAGTCTTAGGCTGGCCTGTGTCATTCTGGTTGTTTGGATGCCTCAGTCTGGTCAGCTGTGGTCTACTCTGCTGGCTTGGAGTAGCGAGCCCTCATGACCATCCTACCATTAAGACTGAAGAGTTGGCGTATATTATGGAGAATATCGCTGTTGATATCGTGCCCAAAGTAAGTGTGAAGTTTTTTTTTTATTATATCAATAATTAACAATAATTTTGTCTACGTATCCCCTCACATATTTTTGTTTCGTCTTTTCTGATCCAAGAGTCCCAATTCAATCAAGTAAATGTATTACCTTATCTTTTTCATGACAAAAAAAACTCTCATTTAACTTGTCTTATACTTCTATTGTCAGAAACGCAAGACTCCTTGGAAGCATATCCTTAAGAGTAAAGCAGTTTGGGGGCTGGTAGCATCACATGCGGGTAGTGCTGCTAGCTACCTGCTGATCCTGACCGAGATACCTCTTTACATGAACCATATTCTCCACGTTGACCTGAAAAGGGTAAGTCATAAGATAAATGGAAAAAAAATATTCTGTTCTTTAAAGTTTGATTGTGGGCCACCTAGCCTAGCCTAGAATTTCGATAAATATGGTGGTTTATCATGGGGTTACAAAAGGCTGATACTAATTTTGGTTAAAAAAATAAGAACACTATGTCGATATTATTTACGTTCACTCACAGATTTTTTTATGCTTTATAGACTAATGGCTACCGCTAATGAACTGCTATGTTAAAGACATTAAAAAATTGGGAAATATTTCTTCATTGCTATTAAAATCAATTATGATTCCACTTAAATGTTAAGTCAAGTGACTCTTAAGTCAACTGGAATATGCTGCTTGTAAAATTGCAGATACCTAAACTGAGGTTACATCGTTCAGAAAAAGTTTAAGACTAATTTTTCATTTTACAGAATGGAGTGTATTCATCTCTGCCATACATTGCCTTGTATGTGATGGCTATTATGTTCGGTTACGCTTCTGACTACGCAGCGAACAAGAAAATTATGTCTGTAGTTAATATTAGGAGGACAGCTAATAGTATTGGTACGTTAAATAGTACTTTTATGTCTATTCTGGATTTTTACAATCACTTTTTTCATATTGACTCCAGCGTTATTACTTTAAGTAAAGGTGGATAAAGAATGGTCCTGCCCGAAGCTACTGTCTCACTAAGGATATTCTTGCATCTTTTCTTTTTCGGGGTTTTAGAAAAGGAGTTTCAGAAGTGCATGCATAATTTTAAGGGTGATCATCTGTATCTATATCTAAGTAATATGTGTGTCTCAGGGTTAATTGTAAAACACCGGCAACCTTGCAGGACTGCATTACTATCATCATAAACAACAACTTTTGTTCTATGACTTTTTACAAAACATAATACATTTACCAAAAACAAACCTTCAAGATTTCGTTGCCCTATCTAACACATTTCAACTCTGTATTTTGCTGTACCTACCTACGCCTGCCGCGCACTGTCCTCGTAGTAATAATTTTGGGTTAGCAACTCACTACACTACGATTCCCGCCTTTTTATGCAAAAAAAAGAAAAGAAAGAAAAAGCGCGCTAAAGCCAAATGATACCTACAATCGGTCAAACCTTGACCGTAATAAAAACCATCTATTGGTAGGTGACTTCTGACATTTTCTGTAAAATTACAACGGTATAGCACTTGATAAAAGTATTGGTTTGTAGATAGACTGAATCCACTCTCCCTTCATACTTAACCAGGCTTAGGACTGGCTACATTAAAAAATAAAATTAAATTAAATCGCATGTAGGTACTTAAATTAGCTCACTACGTAATGCACGGCGATATTGTTTATTAAGGACGCGTAACTTTCAAGTCTGACGTAAATAAGCTGTTTTTCGGTACATTTTGCGAACAAACGAAAACAAATCAAACATAACTAACAATTACTTTAAAGGGTGCAATTGAATTCTTTACCATTGTTTTAAAGTTAGGCACTACTTACAATACTAATTGCATTACGCCAAGTCAAAAATAGTATTTATGCAATTATGAAACATTAAGTCATACAAAGTATGACCCCGCCCGATTCACGTGAAATAGTTAAGTTGCTAACGATTTGATTCCTAATACATTCCAACTTTCCGTTCATACTTGCTGCCCTCGCACGAGGCTGATATTCTTATTTTTGCGAGTGAAGGAGCGGGAGCGGGACAAAGATTGTTCGGGGCGGCCGGCGCGCGGCGTCTCTTTGAGCCTATTGTTATTGCTACTTGTGAGGAAATGCCGCACAACCGCAATGACTAGTTATTAGTATTATTTGATGTTTGTTTACTTATCGTTCCGCGTTGCAATATTCCAGGGAAGCAAACATAATCACCTCAAAATGGTAGTAAAAATAATAATGAAAATATTAAAAATAGTTTCAGAAAAAAGTTTCCGTTTAATTTTTACTGATATTTTGCCATAAGACATGAACCTTAACGGGTGGAATTAAGGTTTAATTTACTTGTTCACTGTCTAGATTCAGGTATTGCACAGAAAATGTTTAATGAAATAGTCCACGCGTCAAAGTTTATTTCCTCCTAATTCCCGCACAGGTATCCGTGTGTGTGTTAGAGCCGTTTCAATGTATTATTGCGATTCGATACCTATCATATTTTGTAAACGCGTCCTTAAATAACTTATTGTAAACACATTAGTGCGGATAACAAAGTCGGCATGAAACTAGGTACAATACCTATTTTTATTTTTTAATGCAGGCGTATTTAAAAAGTGGAATCAGCATATTTACAACAATTAGATGAATAACTATTAAAATCAGTATTTACAAATTATTACCTCTCAAGTTCAAGTCTCGTGGATGTCGGTGAGTATCGCGCACATAGCGTTCAAAATAATCACCTTCACAACCAACACAAAGTCCACACCTAAAAAGTAACTGTTCATTCACTCGCGAAAGCACAGCAGAGTTTGTTTTTATTTGATTAAACGCCCAATTAATTTTTTCAATCAACATGTCGCGGTTTGTGATTACGCGACCCGTGTACACCAATGTTTTTACATGTCCCCACAAATAAAAGTCTAAAGGCGTGATATCTGGCGATCTAGGAGGCCAAGCACGAGGTCCGCCGCGTCCTATCCATCGACCAGGATATTTATTGTCTAGTAAGTCTCTGACTCGGCGAGCATAATGCGCCGGCGCCCCGTCATGTTGGAAGTACATATCACGTAAATCGGCGAGTGGTATTTCTTCTTCTAACACCGGTAGCGTT
Source organism: Mamestra configurata (assembly GCA_002192655.3). Taxonomy (NCBI): domain Eukaryota; kingdom Metazoa; phylum Arthropoda; class Insecta; order Lepidoptera; family Noctuidae; genus Mamestra; species Mamestra configurata. The sequence goes on from NDFZ01005238.1 coordinate 256,905, forward strand.
TCGGTAACAAATTGCTCATAACTTGCACCATTCAGTCTATCCAAAAAGATAGGGCCTAGTAATGTGGAATTCACAATTCCCGCCCACACATTCACACTAAACCTGTGTTGGTAATTATGTGGTCTGGGTTCGTGCGGGTTTTCATAACACCATAGATGGTCATTTCTTGTATTAAATAAACCCACTCTGCCAAATGTAGCCTCGTCAGTCCATAAAATTGTAGGCCGTTCAGCTAAGTACCAGTTGCAAAAAGCGACTCGTGCTGGTTTGTCCGGTTCAGTCAGCTCCTGCGTAGGATGAAGGTGGTAAGGATATTTTCCTTCACCGTGAACGACACTCCACGCGAAGTATTGACTAATATTGAACCGCCGGGCTGCGTCGTTGGTACTTGCTGCTGGATTTACTTCGAAGAATTCTATGATATCTTCTTCTTCTCGTACTGTGTGCCTCGGTGGACGACCACTATCCCTGATGGGATTCCGGAATTGCCCGTGATCTCGTAAACGCTGTGTGGCGGCTAACATTGTTTCCCGGGTAGGTACACGTACGTTCGGGAATCGTATGGCGTATTGGCGACAGGCTTCCAAAACATTGTCATCACACCTAGCTAGAATTCGCACCATTTCCGTGTACTCGACATTGGAATACTGATATGCCATCACGAATTACGTCCGCACTACCGAATTTTACAAGGACACGCGTGTAATGACGCGACGCAAGCGCATCAAGGCGAACGACCGACTGTCCGACTGGCGGCCGCCCGTAAATAGGTCAAGTTCAAGCGCCCCCGCCGCCCTAACCCCGCACCCCTCGCTATTGTACTACCTATCGCTTTCTTTTGCTTCGCATAGACTTCGTAACATTTAGAGCGTTCAATTTAAATATTTTTATTTTTGTATGAAAATCTGATGAACTAAAATATGATGAATTTTTAAAAGTCATAGAACAAAAGTTGTTGATTATGATGTTAGTGACATAGTCCTGAGAGGTTGCCGGTGTTTTACAAATAACCCTGTATATGTATNTGAATCCACTCTCCCTTCATACTTAACCAGGCTTAGGACTGGCTACATTAAAAAATAAAATTAAATTAAATCGCATGTAGGTACTTAAATTAGCTCACTACGTAATGCACGGCGATATTGTTTATTAAGGACGCGTAACTTTCAAGTCTGACGTAAATAAGCTGTTTTTCGGTACATTTTGCGAACAAACGAAAACAAATCAAACATAACTAACAATTACTTTAAAGGGTGCAATTGAATTCTTTACCATTGTTTTAAAGTTAGGCACTACTTACAATACTAATTGCATTACGCCAAGTCAAAAATAGTATTTATGCAATTATGAAACATTAAGTCATACAAAGTATGACCCCGCCCGATTCACGTGAAATAGTTAAGTTGCTAACGATTTGATTCCTAATACATTCCAACTTTCCGTTCATACTTGCTGCCCTCGCACGAGGCTGATATTCTTATTTTTGCGAGTGAAGGAGCGGGAGCGGGACAAAGATTGTTCGGGGCGGCCGGCGCGCGGCGTCTCTTTGAGCCTATTGTTATTGCTACTTGTGAGGAAATGCCGCACAACCGCAATGACTAGTTATTAGTATTATTTGATGTTTGTTTACTTATCGTTCCGCGTTGCAATATTCCAGGGAAGCAAACATAATCACCTCAAAATGGTAGTAAAAATAATAATGAAAATATTAAAAATAGTTTCAGAAAAAAGTTTCCGTTTAATTTTTACTGATATTTTGCCATAAGACATGAACCTTAACGGGTGGAATTAAGGTTTAATTTACTTGTTCACTGTCTAGATTCAGGTATTGCACAGAAAATGTTTAATGAAATAGTCCACGCGTCAAAGTTTATTTCCTCCTAATTCCCGCACAGGTATCCGTGTGTGTGTTAGAGCCGTTTCAATGTATTATTGCGATTCGATACCTATCATATTTTGTAAACGCGTCCTTAAATAACTTATTGTAAACACATTAGTGCGGATAACAAAGTCGGCATGAAACTAGGTACAATACCTATTTTTATTTTTTAATGCAGGCGTATTTAAAAAGTGGAATCAGCATATTTACAACAATTAGATGAATAACTATTAAAATCAGTATTTACAAATTATTACCTCTCAAGTTCAAGTCTCGTGGATGTCGGTGAGTATCGCGCACATAGCGTTCAAAATAATCACCTTCACAACCAACACAAAGTCCACACCTAAAAAGTAACTGTTCATTCACTCGCGAAAGCACAGCAGAGTTTGTTTTTATTTGATTAAACGCCCAATTAATTTTTTCAATCAACATGTCGCGGTTTGTGATTACGCGACCCGTGTACACCAATGTTTTTACATGTCCCCACAAATAAAAGTCTAAAGGCGTGATATCTGGCGATCTAGGAGGCCAAGCACGAGGTCCGCCGCGTCCTATCCATCGACCAGGATATTTATTGTCTAGTAAGTCTCTGACTCGGCGAGCATAATGCGCCGGCGCCCCGTCATGTTGGAAGTACATATCACGTAAATCGGCGAGTGGTATTTCTTCTTCTAACACCGGTAGCGTTTCGGTAACAAATTGCTCATAACTTGCACCATTCAGTCTATCCAAAAAGATAGGGCCTAGTAATGTGGAATTCACAATTCCCGCCCACACATTCACACTAAACCTGTGTTGGTAATTATGTGGTCTGGGTTCGTGCGGGTTTTCATAACACCATAGATGGTCATTTCTTGTATTAAATAAACCCACTCTGCCAAATGTAGCCTCGTCAGTCCATAAAATTGTAGGCCGTTCAGCTAAGTACCAGTTGCAAAAAGCGACTCGTGCTGGTTTGTCCGGTTCAGTCAGCTCCTGCGTAGGATGAAGGTGGTAAGGATATTTTCCTTCACCGTGAACGACACTCCACGCGAAGTATTGACTAATATTGAACCGCCGGGCTGCGTCGTTGGTACTTGCTGCTGGATTTACTTCGAAGAATTCTATGATATCTTCTTCTTCTCGTACTGTGTGCCTCGGTGGACGACCACTATCCCTGATGGGATTCCGGAATTGCCCGTGATCTCGTAAACGCTGTGTGGCGGCTAACATTGTTTCCCGGGTAGGTACACGTACGTTCGGGAATCGTATGGCGTATTGGCGACAGGCTTCCAAAACATTGTCATCACACCTAGCTAGAATTCGCACCATTTCCGTGTACTCGACATTGGAATACTGATATGCCATCACGAATTACGTCCGCACTACCGAATTTTACAAGGACACGCGTGTAATGACGCGACGCAAGCGCATCAAGGCGAACGACCGACTGTCCGACTGGCGGCCGCCCGTAAATAGGTCAAGTTCAAGCGCCCCCGCCGCCCTAACCCCGCACCCCTCGCTATTGTACTACCTATCGCTTTCTTTTGCTTCGCATAGACTTCGTAACATTTAGAGCGTTCAATTTAAATATTTTTATTTTTGTATGAAAATCTGATGAACTAAAATATGATGAATTTTTAAAAGTCATAGAACAAAAGTTGTTGATTATGATGTTAGTGACATAGTCCTGAGAGGTTGCCGGTGTTTTACAAATAACCCTATATAAGTAAGGAAACAAAAGCATTTAATTTTTAATTTTTGTGGTATTTATTTTAATAAAATTTCAATCATACATTTGAAGCGACCAACTGCATCTGGCTGCTTGAAAAATGATTTGTTTGGAACTTTTGATTAGTTTATTGCGCTCTGGTTTAAAACAAAAAAGTTTTATTTTGCTATGGTACACACCATGACCCAAATTTGAGCACGCACTTCTGAACCATCCTATATAGATACTATCAAATTGTTAAGTTATAAACTATTTCTAAGTCTACTTTTTTATTTCAGCTATGGCCGGTTCAGGAGTGTTCCTTTTTGCATTTTGTTTTGTGTATGATACCACGTTGGCCATCTTATTGCTTATCATAGCGCATGGCCTACATGCTGGGATCCATGTTGGATTCCATGTAAGTACAATAATATTTTTTTTACCATTTTTTTCATTTCAGTTTCCAACGAGCGATAATAAAAATGATTTCTTTGATCAGACTTTGTCATGTGCGCAAAAACAGTTTCCCATCACGTATGAATTAATAATAATAATAATAATATCTTGGGCCAACTCACACACGGTCATCCGATCCCAAACTAGGCAGAGCCTGTGCTATGGCAACCAGACAACTGATAAACATACTTATATATTTCTAAAAACATACATATTATAGACAAATTACACCCAGACACAGAACAAATGATCATGCTCATCACACAAAGATTTGTCCTGGGTGGGAATCGAACCCACGAGCTCCGGTTTAGCAGTCAGGGTCACTAACCACTCGACCAACAGGCCCGCATATGTATCTATGGAATAGGCCAGTCATATCTAATACTAAAATCGCAAACTAACGGCTACTTGGTTCTGATTGTAAACAAACTATAGCAATTTAAGTCTACTTTTAAATATTTCATAAAAAAACGTATAGCTTATATTATATTGAGAATACTAAAAAAAGTTAGCACAGGTCTTTCGAAGCGCCGAGATCGCGCAGTTGCGCGACTCGTGCGTGGAGGTCAGACGCCAGTACACCCGATACCGGAGAAGACGTCGTCGGGTCCCTGACGAAGAAGCCGCACGGTATGAGGTGTACCGCGCGGCTAAGAAGGCTCTGTGGCTGGCCATCGGCGAGGCGAAGACGCGAGCCAGGGAGGAGATGTTGGAGACTCTAAACGGGGATCCGTGGGGGCGTCCTTATCGCTCGGTCCGAGGCAAACTCGGACCATGGGCGCCCCCGCTTACGGAGAGTCTCCAACCCGAGCTGCTGGAGGACGTAGTCGCAGCCCTCTTCCCGGCACGAGCGGAGCACGCTCCGCCGCCGATGGCTCTGCCCACAGCCGCAGAGCCCGAAGAGGACGCCAGCGTCCCAGAGGTGACACAACCAGAGTTGAGGGCGGCCGTGACACGGCTCCGGGCGAAGAACACTGCCCCGGGGCCCGACGGGATTCACGGCTGCGCGTTAGCACTCGCTCTGAAGGAGCTGGAGCCCCGACTGAGAGGACTCTACTCGGCGTGCCTTGAGCAGGGCCAGTTTCCCGCTCAGTGGAAATCTGGTCGTCTGGTCCTGCTCAGGAAAGCGGGGCGCCCTGCGGACTCGCCGTCCGCGTACCGGCCCATAGTGCTGCTCGACGAGGTGGGAAAGCTGTTTGAGCGGATAGTCTCAGCCCGCCTCGTCGGCCACTTGTGCGGAGAGGGGCCGGACCTGGCCGAATGCCAGTACGGCTTTCGGCAAGGGCGCTCCACTGTGACGGCGATATCCCGAGTGAGAGTCCTGGCGGAGGAAGCGGTGTCGCGGGGCGGTGTGTTGTTGGCGGTGTCCTTGGACATCTCCAACGCCTTCAACACCCTGCCCTGGAGTTGTATTCGGGAGGCACTACGATATCATCGAGTGCCTTCCTACCTCCGCCGCGTCGTCGGGGCTTATTTGGCGGAAAGGTGTGTCACCTATCTGGGACGCGATGGCAGATACCAGCGCCCCATGTCGTGCGGTGTTCCGCAGGGTTCGGTCTTGGGCCCGCTCCTGTGGAACATCGGGTACGACTGGGTGCTGAGGGGCGAGCTCCGGCCGGGAGTGCAGCTGGTGTGTTACGCTGACGACACACTGGTCACTGCCCGGGGGAGCTCGCACAGGGAGGCAGCGTTGCTGGCGACGGCTGCGGTCTCACAGGTGGTGAGCCGCATACGGCGCCTCGGCCTGGAGGTGGCCCTCAACAAGTCGGAGGCCATTGTTTTTCATGGCCCCCGGCGAGCGCCGCCGCCGGGATCGCACATTGTGGTCGGGGGGGCCCGTATCGCTGTCGAGTCCACCATGAAGTACCTGGGATTGGTGCTCGACAGCCGGTGGGATTTCGGCCCCCACTTCCGGCGGCTGGCGCCCAAGTTGTTGGGCGCGGCGGGGGCGCTGTCAACGCTGCTTCCCAATCTGGGGGACCCGAGCACCGCCTGTAGGCGGTTGTACGTGGGGATCGTGCGATCGATGGCCCTTTATGGGGCCCCGATCTGGGCGGCTGACCTGACGGCCAGCACCATCACTGTTCTGCGGAGGCCGCAGAGGGTGATGGCCGTCAGAGTCATCAGGGGATATCGCACGATCTCCTACGAGGCGGCTTGCGCACTGGCCGGATCTCCGCCGTGGGACCTGGAGGCGAAAGTGCTCGCGTCACTGCATAGGTGGCGCGAGGGCGCGCGGGCGCGCGGCGAAAGACTGACGCAGCAACACTTGGAGCTGCGTCGGTCGCAGCTGCGCGAGGTCCTGGTGGCGGAATGGCGGGACAGGCTTTCGAGCCCTACCGCCGGCCTCATCACCATCGAGGCCATCCGGCCAGTGCTCGACCTCTGGCTCGGGAGAAGGCACGGCTCCCTGTCGTTTCGTGCGACGCAGGTCCTCTCGGGGCATGGCTGCTTCGGGAGGTTCTTGTGTCGCATAGGCAGGGAGCCGGACGCTCGATGCCACCACTGCGTCGACTGTCGGGAGGACACGGCACGGCATACGCTTGCAGAGTGTGCAGCTTGGGAGGAGCCGCGCCGTGCCCTCATCTCTGTTGTAGGCGGTGACCTCTCGCTGCCGGCCGTAGTCCATGCTATGGTCGGCGGTGAGGAGTCCTGGGACGCGGTGGTCTCCTTCTGCGAGACAGTTATCGCGCAGAAGGAGGCTGCGGAAAGGGAGAGGGAGATCACAACCGCTCTCCCTGCCCGCAGCAGGCGCATCGGGCGTCGGAGGAGGGCATACGCTGCCCTCTTCCGGCCCCCCTAACTGGGTCCAGGGGCGGCGGACTTGGGGATGTCCGTCGCCCCCCATTCATCCGGACCCGAGGTGGCGGCGCGTGGTGTTCCCGTGCGCCCCTCTTTGACGTAGCGAGGGGAGTTAAACACCTCACTCCCCTCGCCGACGCGAGGTGGCCCGCAGAGGCGGGCCGGCACCAGCCGGGGATTGCGGATGTCGCATACGTTCCCGCGATCCCCGGCGTAGGTGGGAGATGGAACACCGGGGTGGTTTTAGTCAGTAAGAGTCTGACAGACCCCTCCACCCGCCCCAGGGTGGAGGATTTCCATGAGGATTTCCCCCCGAGATCAAAAAAAAAAAAAAAGGTCTTTCGAAGCTGCAAACTTGGATATACGCTACTGGTAGTAGACCTAACAACATATTAAAAATCAAAACTAGCCGGTAGTTTGCGATTTTAATGTTCGATATGACTGGCCTAGAAGTTGATAACGAAATAAATAAAATGTGTGCCAGGAAAAAAATCATCCACATTTATTACGTCAAGTTTCGCATGTTATTGGGAAAAAATAACATACACAATATTTATTGGCTCAATCCTCGCATTTTACAACGGTCGATCAATTGCCAACCGATTCAGAAGCAACCTTACCATTATTAAGTTTGGCTCTATTCGCTACACGGATCAAAGAAGCAAGAAAGATGTTTGTGAATCAATATTTTCTACTATCATCATGGATTTTCTGATTTTTTTTTCCCAGAGAGAATAGAAGAAGATACAATTAGCATCGTTCATCTTGTCCGGGTAAAATATAATCCTATCCTATCCTACTAATATTATTAACGCGAAAGTTTGTAAGTATGGATGTTTGTTACTCTTTCACGCAAAAACTACTGAATGGATTATAGTCTGGAATAAAACATAGGATACTTTTTATCCCGGGAATATGTTCCTTTGGCATAATTTTCGACAATCACGCGGGTGGAGCCGCGGGCGGCAACTAGTTTCTAATAAACCTGACTGACCAAACCTGTCCTGACCTGTGATTTCTGACCAAAAAATCAATAGATTCTTAGACCTACACAAATTATTCACTTGCTCATAAACTGGCTCCTACTCCTACCGCTTATAGGTTCGCATAAAGCGTTTTGAAAATCGTCTTCTGACATTTGTCATATCGGAAGCGGAGTAGATGAGTCGAAAGACTGCAATGACATAGTTTCCTCACTTCCATCAAAATGCACTATATAACCTGTAGAATAGTTTTATTCTTCAGAGATCTTGTATGTTGAGGCTTTTGAAGCCTTTGATGAATGCCTATGTGTTTATGTAGTTTTAAGCATACTGACTAATCTTTCACAATTTATTTCACATCCCTTGATTCGACGCTCCAAGTTTTAAGACCCGAGCTCCAATACCATCTATTTGTTACAGATAAACCAAATCGACTTGGCTCCGAACTTTGCCGGACCAATAATGGCGCTGGGCAATATGATCGCCAATCTGACCAGTCTGCTGGTGCCCGTGATCGTATCCAACGTTGTGAAGGATGACGTGGTGAGATGGCTTTGCTTTCCAAGTTTTGATAGGGACTGATGGATCAGGGTGCTCATCTTATAAGAGGTTAATTTGGCTTATATTATGATGATGAAACAGACATGTCCGAACAGATCATAACCGATTTGATCAATCCAATTTTTATAAATAGAATATGAATAGATGGATGCAATAAATTGCTGATTGTAACACAGCTCTAAGCATCATTTATATAGTTCAGCATTTATTACCGAGCATTGCAACATTGTTCTGCAACAATCAAGAACAGCCAACATCAAAGCAATAATGTGTGCTAATAAGAAGATCGATCGATTTTCCAATTCCTCCCAAGTTTTGCTTTATTTTTTAATGAAAACGAATGTTAAATACTTTTGTCTATTTCTTTCAGACAAACCATCGCAAGTGGCAGTACGTGTTCATCATATTTGTAGCCATCATGTTTATATCAAACACTATATTTGTGGTGTTTGCCAAGGGGACCGTGCAGCCCTGGAACTTCTATGGTGAAGAGGAAAATGGTAATGCAATTGACATTTTTTTTTTTGTAAATACAAATTGGAATCAAAGTTACCTTACTTACCATAGGCATTGATAGTTCCACGGGTCGATATTCAAGGTTAAGCAAACAAGGCTTGTCTGAGGATAGATGACCATCGGAACCTTAAAAGCACTTTCAGCTGTTGGTTTCAACTGTCATTAGTAGAAAACGCTTTAAACTGTTTATCACGGCCGTCAATGGAAGACCTTTGGCAGTCGTTACGGATTGTCTGCAGCTAACAGCAAATCTCACATCTGTCTTATCAAGGAGTATCTAGTTACCTGGTCCCATGGCTGTAGAGGTCATATAGGCAATCGCTGTATGTAAAATACTAGTACTCTGCTGCATGCAAATGCACTGGAATTGCGCATATTAATTGATATTAACTACACCAGACACCAGACAAATGTGCAATAGTGATCTTTGACCAACATACATTTTCTTAATATCAAAAACAGGAATAAAGACATAAAGCTGTCCTGAATCGACTTCTATGGTGATCCCGTTCTCTAGTAATGAAAAACGGTTCATAAATTATTGTTCCGGTGTCTACGAAGGGATATAAGGGAAAGGTCTATTCTATTCTATTTTTATTAATGGCAATGATGCCGATGTCGACAATTCTGCCAATGTCAAATGTGCTATGGAAAAACGTGTGAGACCAAAGATAACAAACAAAAATTTGGAGTATACAACCTTAAGGGAAAGGTCAATGTACTTTCGTGCAACTTTATCTGGCACCTACCATAAGCGTTACATTTAAAGCAAATGAAATTAACAGAAACATCTCTTTTCCAGATGCTGACAAGGAGCTAACTGCGTCTAAAGAGAACAAATCCGACAAGGAAAAAGAAAGTCTGCAAGATGTGATACGAAATTGATATTAGAATAAAGTTGTGTAAATTGTGTTTTTTTAGGAAATAAATAATAATAGTATAAATTGCGATAAACGACTTGCATGAGTATTTTTTTCCCAACTTCTTCCCAATTTTCAACTCATAATTCAAACCTCTAAATCCAAAAGGTGTCTACCTACCCACCTAGGCTTCCCTCTATCTCCTTAATCGTCGTCACATCAAGTGATATGCTTATAGCATCTAGAGAACTACCGTTACCTTCACCAGACCAGTAGGTCACCTATTAGGAAGACCCCATCAAGGTGTTCTGACACCCATCATACGTCAACCTGAAAAGGTAATGCTGTGTAAAAGAAAAAAATGTGTGTGAAAACGAAGAATGCAAAGGATTCCTCCCTTGCATTCTTCGTTTGTCGTCCCTGGTCCTCTCGCAATCAACACTTTTTCTTTTCGTCTTAATCGTTACGTGGCGAGGACCCTGGCCAATCTCTCTTACCAACCTCCAACCTTGCTGACAATACTCATAAATAATAATGAAGGTCAGATAAACAGCAGTTCAATGTAACTCTGGCACTCAACTGCATCCGATTTAACGGGAAGCTGTCTCCAACAAACATCATCTGCCTAGCCTATTCCCAATTATATTGGGGTCGACTTCCAGTCTAACCGGATTCAGCTGAATACCAGTATTTTACGTGGAGCGGCTGCCTACCAGACCTTCACAACCCATTAACTGGGTAACACGTTATCCTTGGTAAGACTGATGTCAGATTTTCTGGCTTCTGACTATCCGTAGCGACTGCCAAAGATCAACAAATTCTGTCTCCAACATACCTCGTTGATAAAAGGCTGAAATTCAGTTTCACAATTTGATTCCACCAAGCCGGTTTCATTATTGGACAACAGGACGTTGAAGATGCGCTGCCGATACGAGCCGGAACCTCCCAAGAGGGGCCACCTTGCTCGTTTAAATCGAAAGTAGTCTCATATTGGTCGCTCTCATTGTAAATGGGCTGGCTGCACTCCCTTGGTTTGTTAGTAAGTCCGTAGTTTTCTATTTAGTTGGGTCTGAGCTAGCTGTCCTTGAATAGCTAATAAGTTTGCTGCGGTTGCTTTGGTTGAGAATAGGGTCGTTTTGCTCGCCTTAATCTTAGTGAAACAAGCCTGTCGCTCATGACTAGTGATTGGATACTCGGGCGCTTATATACCTAAGCTTCTTCCAGTGAAAGAATAATATGGACATTCCTTTCTGAATTCCGAATTCCTGGGTTCCCGGCGTTTGAACAATTTTATAAAAACAAATATAACTAACTTAATGATATTAGCAGTGGAGCAGTGGTTATTTTGATTTAGTATCTTTATTTTATTCAAAGCAAATGAAAAATCATAAAAACTTTCATTGGAAATTATAAGTTTCATTAGAAACGGCATTTAAAAAAAAAAATACAATGAGAGTTCACAACGAGTTCTAACTATATTTTAGCAATCTCAGGAATTTCTAACGATTCCGGGATCCAGGATTCTGAAAAGCATGTCCTTTCGTGGGAATAAAAGTTGTAGGATTTCACGTGCCATGTATGTGAAGCGGCTTACGAATCAAGCGAACTCATTTAGTAAAAAGTAACAAGTGATATCTTTAATATTTATTATTCAAACATTTATTCAAACAAAGAACTATAGATGGCTTGGTTTTTTTACAATTGTTATCGTGTAAAAATAATAATTAAACGAATCTATTGATGAATACTGCATACGTCACTAGGTTTACGATCAACTCCTACTGATAACACTGAATAGGTTATATTAGGTCTCTTAAAGGTGTTACTACACCAATCGATCGATCGTCGATTGATATCGACTAATTCATTCTACTATCGATCGATGGCATCGGTCGACGATCGATCGATTGATGTGATAACTGGATAACACCCTAAGACACTAATATCACCTATGACGAACGCTTCGCTCGTTTGCTTTACGGACCTAACCTATCCACGTCGAGGTACCCTAAGTTATCGAACTCACTTCGCTCGCTCGTGTATATTTGTCCAATAGCGAGCGAGTGATTTGAAGGTCAATTTTTCACAGACTATATTTGTTAATAATGCATATGCCATCGGAAAATTGCAGACTCCGTAAGATTGTAATAAATCTTGATTACATTACATTAATTTCCATATTATAAAAAAAAATTAGATTTCTCAATATATTATAAAAAATCGTTTTGTATACTACAAATCCCACCCAAATTCAATAATTTACAATATATACCTCCCGTATTTAGAAAAGTACTTTACAATTTTACGCGATATTTTACAATCTTACGGCTTTTGCCATTTTCCGGTGACACATATAAATCGTTTTACAATCAGATCAAATGTTATAATTATCTTTATCTCAAAATAGCACATAGAAAAAAAGGATGGTCATTTAGTTTAAATGACCATTTAAAAAAAGGAGTGATTTAATATTATAGAATAATTATAACATAATTATGTTATTATACAAATAAAATATTAAACTTCAAATTAGAATCCGCTTATCAGTATTTAAAATACAAATTTAGGTATAATATGTTTAATGCATTTTTCATAATTTTTTAAATCATGGAGTTTGTCATGGACCTACAACAACCAGTTATCTTCATAATACCATTAAATAACTCATTTATGCATCGTCATATTATCAGCACATTGTCGGCATTACGAGTGAAAATCGTATTTATCTTGCCAAAAAAGGAAACATGAGACCGAATATTTGGTTGAAAGCTTTATCTCTAGTTTATAACAGTTCAAATAAGGCATACTACTGTTGAAGTATTCAAATTTAACCAAGATAAGATAGCTACCTCGCGTTGAAGACTAGTGAAGAAATAGACTGGACATCATTGTTAAGTAGATGGAATGAATTATTATAATTTCAAGACTCTTGAAACTGGTGGTGCCAACAAATAGTTGTCGTTCGTTCGAGAGACGTGTTAATTATTACCTATATTATTTTTGTGTTTTTTATCTTTACATTTTTTACTGTTATTTCCTTTGAAAATATGCGTAGGAGCGGGGCGAGTCTCTGATGCCTCGACGTATCGAAAACCACAGGGTTGAGCTTCGTCTGGTCCTAGCGGTGGAATGAGATCAGTGACTTGCGGTACACATTGAAAGGCACGCTGTGATAGTGGCGTTAAGACCCGTGATGAAGGATTGACTAGAGAGACGGCACGGCGCTCTTACTTTAATATGATATGTATGTGACACCCATGTCTAGAAAACACCTGCTTTCTAGATATGGGTGTTTCGAAAAGTTCCTGTGTCGCAAACCACGCATACCATTGTGGTAACTGTCACGACGATGGGGCGCAATATACGTTGGAAGAGTACCCAGCCCGGGCAGTGCAGCGCCGGGCGCCGGAAACTGCAGGACGATCTCCACCCTCCATAATGTGCGGCCTGCAGGTAACAAACAGGCTTGGGTGACTGAACAGTCAAAAGCCCGAAACGGCGGCGCTCCGTGTTCCGCATACACCTTTTTAGAGGAATAACGGCCGTATACGGCCGCAGAGGGTGACGTGATTCGCATGAATTTATGCGGGTCAATACTTGGCTGGGGGAGCATGACGAAAAGCGCAGAACACTGTGTGGTTTTAGTCAGTACGAGACTGACAGACGATTTGACAGTAACAGCTGTCAAATCGTGTTCGGGCTTAGAGAGTAGCCCCCCAGGGTGGAAGACATCTATGAAAATTTCCACCCGAAAAAAGAAACTCGCATTTAATCTTTGGCACATATCTTTAACGCCGGAAGTATAGACAAAAAATCAAAGAGATGTATGTTTGCACATGATTACAAATATTAAACTTGAATAAAATTATACATAGAATAACTGCGTATAAAAGTCTTCAATAAAATTAATCTTTAAGAAACGCTTTTGAAAACGTTATGGTTTATGTATGAACAAGCAAAATCGACATTAATAATATTGATGATCTTATTCTGATAACAAAAACTAAGTTAAGATCTTCGACTGATGGATATTTTTCAGCCGTAATCAGTCTTGGACGAAAAATAATGTTTCTCAAAAACAACTAGTCTCGTCTCTTAATGAATAGTTAGTCAATAATGTAATGAGGTATGTAATTGTTACAAATATTTTTGTTTTGTTCTGGTGTAGTTTTTTAAAAGACCGTTATCGAAAACCATTTTATGACTTGTTAATTCTGTTGTCTGCTCTATGTCATCGAAACATTTTGACGAACAGTATAGATAATACTGTATAATTTCTATATTAATAGGATACTCATTTTAATTCTAACTTCTATTCAACAGTTACAAGTGTGAGGATAATAATTAATTAATGGCAAAATGGGAAAAGACGAAAAATTGCAAGAATATGAATACAGCAAAGTACCAACGCAGCAGATTATTGCCGGTGAGTTTTGAATTACATTTTTACTGATCAGGAAAAAAATGATATGACAGCTGTGCCCTTACAACATAGAAACACAAAGGTAAGTAACTTCAACCTGTAACAAGACGGTACATGAATTTCACAGGCAAGAATTCGGTGCCGAGGAAATAGCAGCATACGCATAAGAGATTGACATTCGACACACTGCCGGTATAATGACATCTTCAATTGGAGCAAGCCACTATAACTTTGATAAGTTAAATAATTTCCTCGGCCAGCATCAAGCGCACCAGGCTCTTTTAATCTTTGGCTCTCTATCGGTTAATACAATAATACTATAGCTATTGCGAACAATGTCCACTGTTGGATAAGGACCTCTCCACCTACCAAAATCTATACCTACACCTTCTGGTATGCTGTCGCCATTCCAGGAATTATTGGCCCGATCTACATCCGTTCCTGGAGAAATGTGCTCACCGACAGCCACTTATTGTTTGCAATTCATTTATTTAAAATTAATTTATTGTATACCAAGATAAACCAAATTTCCAACCACCTGAAATGAAAAAAAAAGATATACAATTAGCGGCATTTTCGCATTCCGCCAATTCTGTGTATTTTGGTGTGTGGCTGTGGCTTACTTCGGTTTATCTTCTCGTTTTTTGTTCCAGAAAAGCAAGAAATACCCACAACTTACGGTTACGGGGTCAGACATATCCAGCTCTTGATATGTTTCCTATGCATAACGGTCAACTTCATAGGAAGAGGTCACATGGGGGTCACCGTAGTATCTATGACAAGTCCTGCTAAAAATTTAGCAGTTTTAGAAACAAACCTCACTGGACTAGTCAATTTTACGAATATCGAAGATGTAACTGACCAGAATATGACTATAGAAGATATTTATGGAAACTTTACTGGAAACAAAAGTATTAATAGAGCCGCAATCGTGAATTCAACTGAGAGTTACCATAAAGTAAGTTTTATTTACCACAACGTTAAAGCTAATTTACAAAACAAAAATATAATAATAATATGGCTCTACTAAATAGTATTGAATTTAGCTGTAGTTAAAATAATTCATCCGTATTGCCGGTTTTCAGCAAGGTATTTGAAAAAGTGATGCTCAATCAAATGCTCATTCATTTTAACATCAATAAAATCTTACACGATCAACAGTATGGGTTTACCAAAGGTCGTTGTACGACTGACGCTGGTGTCACAATGTTAAAACACATATATACAGCGTGGGAAGAGGCGCAAGATGCCATAGGAATCTTTTGTGACCTCTCCAAGGCATTTGATTGCGTAAATCACGAAACCTTGCTCCTAAAACTAAAACATTACGGACTAGGTAATCTTGCTCTCAGTTTAGTGAAGTCGTACTTAAATGACAGACAGCAGCAAGTTCAAATAAACGGTGTTAATTCAAGGGGTTTAAAAGTCAAAATGGGGGTACCACAAGGCTCAATATTGGGTCCTTTCCTCTTTTTAGTGTATATTAATGATTTACTCCATCTTTTAAAAAACCAACCAAAGATGGTGTTATTTGCTGACGATACGTCCTTAATTTTTAAGATAGATAGACGTTCTACAAGTCTTGACGACGTAAATAATGCGCTACAGCAGGTCCAAAATTGGTTCACTGCGAATAATTTAGTATTAAATGGGAAAAAAACTAAGTGCATCAGATTTGCTTTACCGAATGTCAAAAGTAATACTTGCGACATAGTATTGGACAAAGAGAAACTTGAATTCGTCGAAGACACGGTTTTCCTAGGGATCACGCTTGACTCAAAGCTACAATGGGGTCCTCATTTAACATCTCTTGCAGGACGGCTAAGTTCAGCAGCATATGCTGTCAGAAAAATCCGTCAATTTACTGATATAGATACCGCGAGGCTGGTTTATTTTAGTTACTTTCATAGTATAATGTCTTACGGTATCTTATTATGGGGACGAGCTGCAGACATCGAGTCTATATTTATTCTGCAGAAAAGAGCCATCAGAGCCATATACCATCTTGGTCGGCGCGATTCCCTAAGGGAACTGTTTAAGGATATTAACATCATGACGGTACCTTGTCAATACATATACGAAAACATTATGTATGTTCGGAAAAATATTCATCTTTTTAATAAGATTAGTGATAGGCATAATTTTAATACTAGAAATAGGAATAAATTAGATCAACCCCGATTCAGATTGGCTAAAGTACACACTTCTTTTATGGGATATTGTATTAAGTTTTATAATAAAATACCACGTGAGATTCTCGAACTGAATGAGAAAAAATTTAAAACATGCATAAAACGCACTCTATGTAGACAGGCATATTATAAACTGGAAGATTATATCCTTGATAAAAATGCTTGGCTAAATGCCGGTCCTGCTCCACAGCCTCAGCCGCTTGGTTCCACTAGTTAGGTTTTATATTTGGAAGAGATGCTCACCCTCTTTTATGTCTAATAATAATACTATTCCGCATAATCTTATATTATGTTTGGAATAAACTTTTCTTTTTCTGTATTTTCAGATTGATATTCATAGTTTTATATAATTTAGAAGCAATTTTTATTTCAAGTTCTGTAAATGTGAGAACCCTGGACCATTATGTTAATAGATAGTTTCCTTGTTTGACATGAAATAGCAGGGGCAGTTGAGGGTGTGTCATGCTCACTCCAATGTCTCGCTGATGGTGGCGCGTGTATCGGATCATTCAGTTCCCTTCAAAATGGTTGAGCTGAATGGTGCTGATGCACGCGTCATGTTCGTGAACGGGCGCCGTCAGTGGAGACTGGTCATCCCTTGGTTGCCACTGCCTCATTTTAATATTTCATACTATAAATTGTTTTTTTTCTTTCTTTACATTGTTCTCATATATAGAAGCAACAAGGTTTATGTAACCAGGATTTTTGTAAACATAAAATGATTTAAAAGAGTGTCCGTGGAGTTTCTTGCACGTTCTTCTCCATAGAGATCTACGCTTGCGAACGTGCAAATAGCTTCATGTTTTTGACGGACTGACTTTGACAATTCAAAAGTACCTGATAATGGTTTATTTGAAATAAATGCTTTGACTTTTGACTTTTTGACTTTTGACTTTTGACTTTTGTTTTATTTATTTTTTCCAGACATTTGACTGGCCAAAATCGACGCAAGAAATGGTGTTAGGTTCATTCTTCTTGGGATATTGCCTTATGACTATCCCCATGGGCCTGGTCGCTCAACGATGGGGAGGAAAGATACCGTTGCAAATTGCTTTATCTGTCAATGGTGTTGTATCAATTTTGACACCATGGCTCATTAATTGGGTAAGTCTTAGCCAAAGAGTGCATTTATTTGATAAAGTCCTTTTTAATGTAATTGCTGGATAAAGATCTCACCTAAGCATTACCATTACAGCAAGCCCTGCACTCCTGGTACCCAGTGCATTCTTCCGATCTTTACCGAGTCATCGGCAATGGTTTTGAAAGACAAGTCTAGCATTGAACGATTTTTGACTATTTTTCAGGGTGGTTGGAAGGCTGTCTGTGCTTGCCGTATTGCTCAGGGTCTATCTCAAGCAGGTGTCTATCCTGGCGTACAGACTCTGTTGGCGAAATGGGTCCCAGTAACCGAACGCGGAACGCTTATTAGCTATGTTTATACAGGTACGTAATATTTTCTGACTTGCGAGCGTTGGGTGGCTCGCTGTCCGCTCACAACCAGGCCCAGGTTGATGGCGCGTTGTGTTCTATGTCAGCATAGAAGTGGGGCCCGCTAGGGCCAGAGCCTGCCAGGGTTGCGGAATATGTCCGAAAGAGTCACCGCGACCCTAGCGACCGCGGCTTCAGAAGAAACACTTATGGGATTTAGTTAGTAAGAGTCTGACACGCCCTTCCGCTCCACCCAGAGCGGAAGAAGTCATTTGATGATTTCCCATCCTTAAAAAAAAAGTAGCTGCGATAAAAGGAGACACTCGGTATCATAGATATATGCTCGTAATAGATACAAATGATGATAATATCACAATACCCACTAACGTTTGTGATCCCTTAACATAAATAAACGCAACTACGCAGCTGTAGTCGGTTATGACAATAATTGTTTAAAAGTCAATTGTCACATTGTGAGACTAATTTAAACAGAAGCCTAGTAACGACTGTTTAAATAATGATAGATAAGGAACACGTGTATTTTGATAGATGTTTTTTTTATTAGGCCTATGCCTAACATTTTGCGTCTAAAGAGTAAATAAAGTCTCGAGGCTTACTATTGCAGATAATAAAGATTTTGCCAAAAATAATATTTTTCATCAACCTGCCGTCATCCATATTTTGTTGGAATCGACGCAGCTATCATATTCCCTTCATGAATAGATCTCTACTACATAGAAGTGATTTCAGATGTCACCCTTTTTCCAGCCATATCATCTTTTACACAACCCATCGTTTCTGCGGTACTCATAAGCTATACATTGACACTCAAAACTTTCCTCTTAACATGATCATCATTTCACATTACGCAGAGAAGTTGATACTTAAAAATTTTTATTATACTTTCCAGGCTCAACCGCAGGCACTGTAATTGCTTTCCAGGTGTCTGGTTATCTCAGTGAGAGCAATTGGGGATGGCCTTCCACCTTTTGGGCAGTCGGTCTGATATGCCTCGGCTTGTTCGCTATCCTGACCATATTCGGAGCTGCATCACCGTCGGTCCATAAGACCATAAGTGAGGAAGAAAAAACTTATATTATGGGTCGAATTGATGATGGCAAGACCAAGGTTAGCATCAATCTTGTGAAACTTGAAGTCGCACATAATTATTTTCTGCTTTTAATAATGTGGATTGGTCACGAATACCAAATGAGATTTTGTTCATATAAAAATGGTTTCATACTTATTTTGATCCTTTCTTTTGTATGATAAATATTGTTGATATTCATTTCCCAACTTGATTTATTTTGTGATTTAATTTACATACAATGTTTTCAATAAATTTCAGAGGCTTAAGACTCCCTGGAAGGCCATCTTCTGTTCAAAGCCTGTGTGGGGTATTTTGCTGACGCATGTCGGTAGTGGTGCCAGTTTCGTGTTCTTCTTCACCCAAGTGCCTTCTTATATCCACTACATCCTTGGCGTCAATGTGAGAGGCGTAAGTATTTCTCATAATAAATTGTTTATTTATTCGTCAGATAACAGGGATCTATTAGGTTAGTAATTTCATTCTTATCCTATGTTAGTACTTTATTACAAACAGTGACTTTGCACTTTTTACAGTTAAAGAGGAACCATCCTAAAATTAGTTATCACTTAGTTATGTATACTATAGCAATAAAATATAACTTTGTTTTGTGGTACGCATTTCACGTTCGTTTTTTTAGATACTATGTTTAATGGCATAAAAAGATTAGACAGTGGTATTATTTCATAATATATAAATTCTTGGATATTATTTTCGTTATAAAATATTATAAACACTAATTGCTCATGAAGTACTCTCAACTACACTCAACTTTCCGTAGTACTTCATGAGCAATTAGTGTTTATAATATTTTATAACGAAAATAATATCCAATCCTTAATAGCCCCTAGATGCGAGAAGTATGAGACGGTTGATACGGTGATGCTTGGTGACTTATGTTTAACAGTGGACGTCTTTCGGCTGAAATGATGATGAGGATATTTATTATTCCAATTAATTATACTTTATGCCTTATTTCAGAGTGGTTTTCTGTCATCTTTGCCTTACGTGGTCAGTTTCTTCACCAGCATTTCTTTTGGAATGCTATCAGACTTCTTAACAAACAGAAAAATTGTTACTGTAAAGACTGCACGACGAATGTTTAATAGTATATGTGAGTATTAATCATTTTTAATGTTCAATTTTGTGTTTGCTTGATTAATGTTCTGTAATACTTTTCAAAGAGAAAAAAAGACGTGTATAGTGTGATTTAAAACACTGTTTTTTTAATGTTCACGTTATTTATGAAAGTTTAACTAATAGGCATTTAAAATCAAGCTTCGGCTTCGTTATGATTTTGTGATCCCATTGTAGCAAGACTTGGTACTTCGTTTTGAGAAGTTGGTGGATTTATCACCATTCTATTACCCTTATCACAATTTATTTGAGGTCGATAAAGGATGTCTTTTTCTTCCATAACTTTATGTACTATTTTAAAATTTTGCTTATCCATACACCCACTAATCGTTCATTCGTTTGTTTCAGCGCAAGTTGGTGTAGCGGTAGCCCTTCTAAGTGTAACATTCACTACCAGCACGGTGGTAGCAGTACTATGCCTTGTCTTCTCTATGGGATGCCATCTCGCAATGCACGTTGGATGGATGGTACGAATTATAACACTTTTTTTAAAGTATGAAGAATTAACGAGAAACATTATCAAAGTATATTTGATCATCGTGTGTTATTGATTCCATTACAAAAATGTAGATTCGTTCAGTTTATTACATTTTCAACGTTTAACGGTTATGTCGTTTTTGTTTTCATCAAAATTGATATGGATACCTATTTTATAAAGCCCATTTGCAACCAATTTTGAGTTCCCAAGTCTGGAATGTTACTAATCAGGTAGTATAATTTTAGAAGCAGAATTTTAAAACTTTATCAAAACTTTTATGTTTCTTAAAATAAAATCATGCAATCAAATATTTTTTCTTTCAACTATGTAGTAATGTTATCATTAAATCACAAAGGACGTACTTTTTGCTTAGAATCAACACAGTGCAGAAATGTTATATGAAATCTCATGGTTGCACAGTTTTTCATGAATGTACTGTTTTTTTTATTTGTAATTTAGATTAGATATAAATTTACCGCGGAGGTTTAATGTGTCCCATTAAGTTTAATATAGAATCTACGCATTGGATCAAAAAGATACTGGCTGAAAATAAAAACCAGCTGAATAAAACTGACTTGGTGAAAAATAAAAAACAAATGGCGCGCATTTTGTACCATTGTAAAACTTTGATACTTCATATTTAGCAAGAAAAGTTTAAAAAAAATGGATTTATGCAGCGATAGCGATATGAATTCAACTCCAGAAAGTATAAAAATAGCTGCAAATAAAATTGTTAATAACCTTTTGCCGCAAAAGTCGCAGGCTAACTTTGTTTTCATTAACTTGAGTTTTTATTTTGAGTTGGTATATTTTATCATGGTAAGTAGATTGATAGTTGAAAGAAAAGTAGATTCCTCACCTTGCTAAAGTAAATAATTAATGCACTCGTGTTAATTTAGTGCCCTCGCATGTGCTCGGGCACCAACATAACACTCGTGCATTAATAACTCACTTTGCGCCCGATGCAACAATCTACTATTTTTTTTTTAAGAAAGTGTATCAAATTATATAGAAAATGGGTTTCTGTGTCCTGTCTGTACACAGAGAGGCAAACAAATATTAACAGGAATAATAATAGTAACAATTATGTTAACTAATGTATTCGTTTCGCTCATGAAGATAATTATTATTTCCATATTCTTAGAAGTTTTCAGCCTGCCAAAAAATAAACCTGCTTTGCATCCTATAATTTTTATTCTTTTTTTGCAGGTGAATCACATCGATTTGGCTCCAAACTTCAGCGGTACTCTGATGATGATGGGCAACACGATGATGAACATCTGTAATGTGCTGCTACCCGTGCTGGTGTCATACGTCGTCACTGATGTGGTGAGAATGAGTACTTAAGAGTATTTGGACAAAACTAATCTTTATCTTTTTTTGGAGTTCTGTATGGTGTTGGACGTAAAAGAATTTCACCATCCCATCACTTCCCGTGGGTGTCGTGAGAAGCGACTAAGGGACTCACCAGAGAATGAGCAGCAGCATTCTCTGTGCTTCTGTGGATTGCAACAGTTGATAGAACTGCGATCACCAATTCGCCTGCCAAGCGTGGTGATTATAATATATAATATAATATAATATATCTTGGGACAACTCACACACGGTCATCCGATCCCAAACTAGGTAGAGCCTGTGCTATGGCAACCAGACAATTGATAAACATACTTATATATTTCTAAATACATACATATTATAGACAAATTACACCCAGACACAGAACAAAATGAGCATGCTCATCACACAAAGATTTGTCCGGGGTGGGAATCGAACCCACGACCTCCGGTTTAGCAGTCAGGGTCACTAACCACTCGACCAACAGGCAACCCCTCCCCCCTTGGGGGAGGCCCATATCTAGCAGTGGACGTCTTTCGGCTGGTATGATGATGATGAATCTTTATCAAATATTTTTATTAGTAACCATTGAATAAAAAGCTTCACAGGGGTCGATCTTTAAGCTGACGGCAACGCTTACCGAAACCGGGTCGAATCATACCGAGATTCCTTAATGCCTCGAAGAGCACGTTAATATTTTGGTCGGTCCCCTTCATTTGCAAGAAAAGTAAAAAAAAAAGTATTGACGGCGAACTGACATGCATACAAAATTATAAATCTTAGCTGAAAGTCCTTACCTATAGTATTAGTAGTACTTAAATTAATGTTAATAGAAACAAATCATCTTTACCAGTCGCAACCTGTAGTCAGAAGCCATAAAATATGCAACCAGTCTTGCCAATGGGTTTCGTATCAACCAGTTACTGGGTTTATGGAGGTCAGATAGGCAGTCACTTGGTGCAAAATATTGGTACTTAGCTGCATCTGATTAGATTGAAAGCCAATTTCAAGTATGTGGGAAAAGTCAGTTTGATAGTTCAATGACAGGCTAAGCTGTTTGTGTATAAGGTCCCATTAAAATATAAGTACAAAGTTATGGACAAGTGTAAAAAAAATATAACAAAAACACATTAGATACAAGAAAAAAAATCAGCTGAAGAAAAAAAGTTGGTTACCCAATGCATAAGCATAATTAAATACTGATACTACAAATTTTAGGTCAAAATAAAATCATTTTCATCATCATCATCATATTAGCCAAAAGACGTCCACTGCTGGATATAGGCTTTCCCCAAGGGGCGGGTTTACCATAATCGCCACGCTTGGCAAGCGGGTTGGCGATCGCAGTGTAGCTGTTGCAATGCACAGAGAATGCTGCTGCCCATTCTCTGATGAGTCCCTTAGTCGCCTCATACGACACCCACGGGAAGTGACGGGATGGTGCTATTCTTTTACGTCCAACACCGTACAAAAATCACTTTAATGAGTGTTTTTTGCTTGGTTATCTTTGGTTGAACGTAATGAAAGTTGTGTTAAAATTTATCCATATATTTAATTGGTCTTTATACTATGCTGATAATTATCACTCGCTGTGTCCTGTGGCTTTGCTCCCGTGCTCTATGCAACAAGCTTCTAAACCCAGAGGTTAAGTATTATCTATCAGTGAATTTTTATTATTAAACTTTCTATTACTTTGTTACAGTACAACCAGGTACAATGGCGGACTATATTCTTAATAGTAGCGGGGGTGGGCATCTCAACAAATGCTCTCTATGTCTTTATGATGTCAGCTGACTTGCAACCTTGGAACGACGGCTATCATAAAGGTAAATACACCTTTAATCTGGTTTTAGTAAAGGGTTTGTTGAAACATAATCCAATACACTTAAGTGATAAGGTCGTGAGCAGAAAGCGGTTAATTTGAATGAAAAAAATCTCAAGCATATTTATTTGTAACAAAAAAAAAGAATTAGCGAAATTGGTCCAGTCGTTCTCGAGTTTTGCGCTTACCAACACATTTAGCGATTAATTTTTATTTATTAGATGAGCACATTTTTATCATTTTAGTGAGGTTGCTTTGTCACCCAATAAGCAATTATAATTGCAATTACAATTATAAAAATATATTGCATTTTAAAATGCAATATATTTATATATTATAAAAATATATTGCATTTTAAAATGCAATATATTTTTTTGATGTTTTTGATGGTGATCCCCCACTGTAATAATGTAATTACATATTAAGATATTTTTTTATCATCAATAAAAATATTGAGGCAATTCTAATAAAAAGTATTAAGTCTCATTCATTTAAAATGAGTCTAGGAAAAATGGAGGTCATTAGACTAATGATTCAGATATTCGTTTCATATTTTCAGCAACGTGTATTGAAGAAGAAAATTCCAAAGATGAAAAAGAAAAGGAAACAAACCAATAATTTAAGTTGTAAGTTCTCGCTGACTGATCGACACTTTGAGTGACAAGTGACATTCTGTCAACTAGCATTGCGAAGGGACTGTTCAAACGTCACTAATGTAAGGAGTTGAAAAACACTGTGAATTTTCACGTCATCAATTCCTTACCTATATTTTGGCATTTCGACAATCTGATCCGCTAATAGAATGGCATATTGTCTAGAGCCTATAAGTGCTGGCTCGTTTTTTGCCCAAAGAATAATCATACAACGCGGGAACGTTTCACAGTGTCAGTGATGTGAAGGAGTACTTTGATGCCTAAGAGTCTGTACTTTGCTTTTGTACATAAATATTTACTTAGTAAGATTTAGTATAATACAGTTAGTTATATAAAAAAAAATGTAAATTAATTCTTATTTATTTTCACACAATTAAAAATTATTTTACATAATAAATATTAGTTTAATATAAACAATGTTTTTATTTCTTTTTTCTTTTTACTTTTCTAGCACTCGACTACTAGATGTCCGATATCCAAACTGCTACGTAGATACCTAAATAAATATTTCTATTCTGTCCCTAATGATTGAAAGCCACAATTTAACACGCCTGTATTTCCGTCAGGTTTCGGCAGAGGTGTATCTATGGTAGGTACACCGACATGTCTCCAGTTTTACGTTCATTGTGCGTACAGCAAACGAGTGTATTTAAAAAAAATATATTTCTATGGGAATTCCCTAATGGAGTATTGTATTTCCGGATAGTTGCAACTTGGGGTATTTAAGTCAAGAGTAAATAGATTATTTATTTTTAGACATTCGCCATCCGCGTGCAGTAGGCTACAGTAAGGGTAGGCCAGCCAGTTCATTGTCAAGTCCCATGTGATACGTAGCAAGACACATGCCATTAACCGGGCACAAAACCAGGGTTTGGGCTTAAAACCTAATAACAGTTTGATCTATTTGGGAATCTAACCCAGGTTCGCGTGTAGCGACTAATATACAAATAATAATACTAAAAAGTAATTTAAAAACTATAATCCGACTTCAAAACTATAATTTATCTAATGTGTTACTAAAAAGGGAGACATAAAGTTTTATCTTAAATAAACTAAAATAATTATGACAACTATTTTTTTGAGGTCTAATGAACCGATTTCAATGACACTTGGACTGTTCCCCTTCTTTTTTGAAGTCGGTTAATTAAAATTAGTTTTCACCTGACAACCCACGATTTCACCTGACAACCCACGAAACTAAGTCAAAAAATTTATGCCACAGTTCTTACCCGAAAATACTCAAGTCTGAAGAAATAAATAAGACAAACAGGTGGAGATAGTAAGTGGTGACAAACAGATCGTAAAGGTCGCTTAGCTGCAGCTAGTCTGCACACTCACTTTTCGTTTAATTAATTAAAAATGGACCATAAAAGGTGCCACCATTAACCCTATATAATCATCACTCTAAGTAAAGTAATTAAACAACACAGTAAAAAACTTTATAATTACTCTGCGTATAACTCGTAAACGCAGCCCATAAAAGCCACACTTTCCATCGCTGTTCTGGAAGGTAAACTTCAGATACACTAACAAAAACTTCAGTTCAATCAGAAACCGGAAACTAAGTCAAAAATTCAGACAGACAGACACCGTGACAGGTAAAACTAAATCAAAGCGTGTATAAAGTTTTAACAAGTCTTTATAAAAAATGCTTTTGAATTCACGTCGAGGTCACGTTGAAGCCACGACTAATCCAGATACTAAGCTTTACCGTCCATATAGCCATGGTAACGAGTAAGTATCACATAAGCGTAAACAGAATAAGAGTTGAGGAAAAATGTGGAGAGGAAAATAGGGAGTAAAACAGATGAACAAAGGAAGACAGTATTTATAGTCACAGATTTGACACGCATAACGAAACCCTTCGAGCTTTCCCTGACGCCTATTCCTCAGAACCAAAAGTTTTAAGGCATGTCGCATCTGCAAACCCACACTGGGTACGCGTGGGGGATTACAGCCCAGCCCTCTCCTAGAGAGGAAGCCCAGGTCCTCCTAGACACTAGCCTTTCCCGTAATGGGAACATTATAGGCTAGTGTTATGCTATTCTTCAGGAACCGTAGATATTTTTGGCTAAACATCCAGCACATAGCAGACTGCGATAATGTAGCTTGCTAATACTAAAAAAGGTTCCCAAATCTGAGTTCTTGTGTCTAAAAAAATTAATACCTCTTTATAATATTAGTTTCTAAGATTCGTGTTGACATTGTCTAAATTTACCAATAAGCAATAATAAATATGTAGGTATGAATGGCATTTGAATGGTAGTATGTTTTCTGTATCAGTAGAGGCCGTTACCCTGCCTTAATCTAATATTTTCGGGAATAAATGCAAGGTCTACAAATCTAATATTGATATGCAGCAACTAGTAAATAAATTCGGTTTATGTCGTTGCATTTCCAGTCTCCGATACTTGACTCTTTGACTGTCTAAATAAACAAACTGTTGTTACAGGTGGCCTTGGTTAGTTAAAATATTTTTATTTCGATTTCCGACATTGACATTGTCTTTAACAAAAGTTGTTTAATGCTTCTTGAGATATGTACATGCAAACATACAAATTGTCTAGACAGACCATACTTATTAGTGACTATAGCAATTCGAAAAAATAATAATTAAATAACCGTCATAGAAAAATATGGAATTCAATAGAGACAAGTGCATTTCAAAAGTCGTCACTGCAAAAGTTGAATGAATACTAAGATCGTGGAGTTTTCTTAACGATACTTAGTTACAACTAAGAAAGCAATTTAGCAATTTATACGAACATAAAGACAATGAACTTTGTCTTATAATATTAAGAGATAGTTGACATAATAGATATGAAAAAAATAGTTGAATGAGATAACACCAGTCACGCAAACTTCAGCTAACATTTCTTTATTTACATTGTCTTCTTTCTTCTATCTTGTCTTCTATCTTAAATATTCTAGATAATAATTACCTGTGTGTTCTTTTAACGAATTTAATAATTTTATCGTGTTGCGTAACTTTAAAAAAAGAACAAGTTAATGACCAGGCGTCATAGATGTACATAGAGTTGCAGGCTTTAACATCCATTCGAATGTAAAACTGTACTGGTTCAATGGCAATTCTGATTCTTCGGCCGAAGAAAAGCTCTCTGGTCACGTGAACAGTCGACAAGTTGTTTGCTGATGTCCTGAAAGACTCGATGAGCACTCGGACCTCGGATGAGCTGAATGTTTCAACACAATTTTTCACGTGACCAGACGGCTGGGCTTTTCTTCGGCCAAAAAAATCAGCATTGCAATTCAACGCGGCAATGTTATCAGTGTTCTGGGCACTTTGGCCGTTCATTGACAGCAATGTGAATTATTTTTGATGCACAATTATTTATTTTGTTTATATACACGTTTGTACATAATTTCGCGATTATTAGTCGTTGATTATAAGTATTTAGTTGTTACTTTAGGTTACCTGTCTTTATCTAAACTATAGTCACACTACCACATTATATATGTATATACTGTGGAGAATCTTAGTGCCTGGTTCGATGAAGTAAAAAATCAAACGACAAATGTTTGGATTTTTAGAAAATAAACCCCTTTCCGCCCCTTGAAATTGAAGCAAGTAATGATACTTGCTTCAATTTCATACAAACTAAAAGTGGGATAATTGAAACAGATCTAACGTGAACGGAGTGATCAGTTGCGCTGATCTTGAGACCATAGAATCAGCTACAGAAATGGCTGGGTAATTAATCAAAATCGTTTTTCTACAAATAACCTTTAACCGGGGGTAGAGGGGGCGTTGAAGTTTGTGGAGTACATACTAAATGATGACGTCGTGGGTGAAGTGCTAGTACATAATATATTGATACTTCTCTTGGAAAAAGAAAAAAAACTGGTTAATTTTTTCATTGTCTCTTCTCGAGTGCATTTCATCTGTGGTCTCTCATTGTTAAGGCTGCAAAAAATTGGATTCGAGTTGGGCCGGCAATATCAATATCCTCATATTTTTTCCATTCTTGTGAAAAATCAGTTGGCAAAATGCAGTCTTTACATCTTTTTTTTTTTAAGGATGGGAAATCATCAAATGAGAAGTCATTTGATGATTTCCCATCCTTAAAAAAAAAATCATCTGACACGCCTTTCCACTCTGGGTGGAGCGAAAGGGCGTGTCAGATTCGTACTGACTAAAACCCATCCGTGTTCCTTCTAAAGCCCTTTGCGTTCCAGGGCCGCGGTGACTCTTTCGAACAAATTCCGCAACCCTGGCAGGCTCTGGCCCTAGCGGGCCCCGTCTTCTATGCTGACATCTCATTGAGGCGCGCGTGAAACGCAACGCGCCATCGACGCGGGCCTAGTGGTGATCGGACAGCGAGCCACCCAACGCTCGCCATCCGCAGGCCCGCGCCTACGGTGGCAGGGGATCGCCCTGCGACTCCCGACGCCCGGGGCGTCTTCTCCTGTAGCGGCGGTTGGGGCGAAGGCCTTGCTTTTCTCTCGCGTGGCCCGCCTCCTCCTTCGCTAGCATTACTGCTTCGCAGAAGGAGGTGACCGCTTCCCAAGCCTCCTCGCTCCGGACCATGGATTCAACCAGGGCCGGATGCTAGAGGTTGCCGCCGCCGACCGAGTCTTTACATCTTGCACACTGAACTCCGTCTGGTGCCTCGTTTTCTATATGAAATAAACAAAATTGAATGGCAATTTTTAAATTGATTACTTCCAGTTTGATCCGGATAAATTGCGGACGTGTGTTGATTACGTCAAAGTAAACCGACAAACTTAAACGGCAGTCTAATTATCACACAGTAGCATTGACTTTGACGTGGTATTTGTATTAGATAACGACGATAGACAAGTACATAATAATAATGCCTTAAAAGATAATTGTTTAGGGTTCCGAACTTCCGTATGAAAAAACAGAACCCTTATAGGATCAATTTTATTGTGTGTCTGTCCATTTGTCACAGCCAATTTGCTCCAAACCTATTAGACCGATTCAGTTCAAATTTGGAACACATAGACTCTCGTATTATGAACTTCTGTGACAAAAACACGCGTATATAAATAAATACATTTTGTATATATGGGGTCACTTTTGGGAGACCATAAAAAAACGATTTTCAATTAAAAGAGTTTATTGTAAAGATTTTAATTTGATCTTAGAAATCTTTTGCCAGCGGCTGAGCCCGCTTGAAAGTCGGAAATTATCCAAAGGTTCATGCCTTTGGATAATTTCCGACTTTCAAGCGGGCTAAAAAGTATCTGTGTCAGAATCTCAACAATCTCACTCCTAAATCTTTAATTTGAAAAACTTTTGTGTAAAAAGTAATAATGACAATCTTTATAATTTACTTCGGCCAATATTCGTACCAAGTTTCACGTACGTTGGCCCAAGAAATTCTTCCATACAAACTTTGACACCCCCTAAATCTATCGATCCTGACTTTGAATTTTGATTTTTTTAAAGTTTAGCCATCCACGCACGGATGGCTAAATCTGAAACTATGAGGAATATTGAAAAACACTGAACGGAGTCGCGAGCCCAATGTTGATGGAAACTAAAACTACATCATTTAATGTTTGAAAAATCGGTATTCCTAGCCAAGAATCGAACCGGTTGATTTTGAAAAAAAAAACGCCTTCCGAAAGTGTTGCTAATAAAGATGAAATTCTGGGAAGTAATATCAATGAAAAACTGCTCTAATTTCATCAAAATTATTAGTTTTGAGACTCTTTTCACTTTTTTTCGCATTCCTCATAGTTTCGGATTTGGCTAACCACGCATACTTTAGAAATTCACTCTGTATAATATTTAAAAATAAATTCTTTTAAAGTAAATAAATAAAAGAGATAAAATTAATTATCTGCGTTTTATCTTCGAAATAGCTTATTCAAAAGCAAAAAGTAGTTCGTTATGTTTTGATTACATGAAAACATTAAAAATTTAAAAAAATGTTTGAAACGATGATTCGTTTAGAACCCTTGGCGCGTGAGTCCGACTAGCACTTGGCCAGTTTTTCAACAGAAACTGAGAATTTTAGTTTAAAAGAGAGCTCCCACTTATAATTTGAAAGCGACTAACTAAGTGTGACCAGTCTTTATTGTTGGTTCGGTTGACTAGCTAAATAACATAATTTTAAGAATACTATAAAACTGAACATTAAATAAATAATTCCTTCTGCAGGAAAATTAAAAAGTCAATTTAGGATAATTAATGCCAAAAGCCTCATTCTAGGCACTTTGTCTTAAGAATTGTTTTGTTCAGAATAATTTGGTCACCGACCAATAAAAAAAAAAAAATGGGAAGCAAAAAGGACTTTGCAAAACTGGATCTGGAACCTGATTTCAATGGTAAGTTTTTTTTTCTTTGGTTTTTGCTTAGTACGCTCGAAGATAATGATATCTTATTAAAAAACGAACAAAACAATAAATTTCAACTATTATGTTTAAAATCACGCTCTGTAAATATGAAACAAGATAAAATACGTGTCCATTAATTTTGTCTAGACAACTTGCTTTATTTTCATTAATAGACACAGTGCTGCTTAGAAGATAGTCCTGGTTGTATGCCATTGTATCCTAAGGAATGTTTACAAAACAATTTATCATATACTTTTACAAAACATTATAACAGTAGTAAGCGATCTTAAGCTTCCTTCAAATTTCGCTTGTTCAATGCAGAATTCTGTGACGTCAGCTCAGCACACTATTGCTAGCTATTGGTGATTAATATCCATCGATAGCTGTTTAACCTTTTGAACGCCAGAGTAAAAGTGCATCGGCGTGCCACCGACGCCAAGTCACAAATTCGCCGTACTATTTGTGCACATATACGTGACAATGGCGTTTAAAAGGTTAACTGAATAGTTCCAATGAAGGTGCATAAAATAGACAAATATTTGAATAAAAACTCAAAGAAAGAAGGTTTATAAGAAATTGTTGAAAGTGTTCTCATAATAACAGAATATTCAAATTAGATAATTTTCAATTACCTTGCTTTATTAACTGATAACATCATATAGATAATATGTCGTAGATTGAGCATTACAGGATAAATAAGTTGGCAAAAATGACGATATCACAAATACCTACAATAATCGATCCTCATTAATAATTTCAAGTAACTACACTTCCATCGCCCGTTGATCCGTTACCATTAGCTTTAGCTGTTAACCGTTAGCTGCAGATACTTGAAATTGTATTTTTGATCTTCTTTTATTTTATAGTCATTTATGTCAATTGTCAATGTGCTTTTTTTTTTTATAGGATGGGAAATCATCAAATGACTTCTTCCGCTCTGGGTGGAGCGGAAGGGCGTGTCAGACTCTTACTGACTAAAACCCATCCGTGTTCCTTCTAAAGCCCTTTGCGTTCCAGGGCCGCGGTGACTCTTTCGAGCAAATTCCGCAACCCTGGGAGGCCAGGGTTATATATATAGATAGTGGCCCTAGCGGACCCCGTCCTCTATGCTGACATCTCTTTGAGGCGCGCGTGAAACACAACGCGCCATCGACCCGGGCCTGGCGGTGATCGGACAGCGAGCCACCCAACGCTCGCCGTCCGCAGGCCCGCGCCTACGGTGGCCGGGGATCGCCCTGCGACTCCAATTGTCAATGTGCTACGTTATTGACAATTGCAATTGAAGTGCTATTGCTGCAGTTTTCAATTTGTTTGGGCTCAGTATGCTTTTTGGCGTTGGAACAGTTGGTGTCCGCACAGGCAGCTAGGGACAATTTCACTGCTATCAGACGCACAAATGATGGAAACGATTGTCAATCAATTGACAATTGGCATTAATCGTCTCGGGGACGCTTAACCTTCTCTTACTCGCGCATTGGTCTGTGAGACCGAAAAAACACTTTCTCATGTTTTTTTCTATTACTATCAATGCTAGCATATTGTACACTCTGTTAGCTGCTAGATTCGTTGCAAAGATTATTTTGGAGCACAAATAGCACAAAAAGCACCATAATTTATTTAAATTTATATTTAATATTGCGTTCAAGCTTTCGGTCTGTGAGACTCTTCACGAGTATAGGTGTTACAAAATTTGGCGCGAGTATAGGAAGGTTAAGAGTTTCGGTAACATATTTATATTTACTTGGTACACAGGCACTGCTTATCTTACAAGATGACGTCTCAATCACGTTTTTATTCGCCACTGCAGCGTTTCTACGTCACTTTCAAGCAAAATGAGTCAACATCGACGGAAATGAGTTGTTTAATATCATTGGTGCTTTAGATCAACACGAACATATAATACATAATATATATATAGTACCTACCTACGAATGTCGCATGAACACAAATATCGCTATTTGATGGACACCGTGTTTGACCATAGGGCACTTAACTTTACACGCTATAATATCTATACTATAATATTTTAAATGCGAAATTTTGGATGTTTGGATGGATGGATGTTTGTTACTCAATCACGTCAGAACGACTGAACGGGCCTTGATTAAATTTGACACAGATATGTAGCGTAAGAAAAACTACGAAATGAAATTTGTATGGCAACATAGAAAACCGCAATGCCATCTATCAAGCTAGCAGCGAACTTCTATCGAAATCCTACAATGCAGTATCAGAGTTCTCCGTGCGATTTCAACATATACAACAATATACCGAATATCAACTATCGATAGTTGCCCACCATACACAATAACCGTCCGGTCGGGGGATCCCCACTTTTCTATTGAGGTTTGCGGGACTTTACACTCTATTCCTTATACCCTCTATAGAGGTAAAAAGTATCCTATGTGGTATTTCAGACTTTAATGTTAAAGTCTGAAATACCACATAGGATACTTTTTATCCCGGGAGTATGTTACCTTGGGATAACGTTTGACATTCACGCGGGCGGCAGCAATATAGGGTGGCCAAACATTGTTTTGCCATAATTTCAATATATGTCCAAATTTTGCCGGCTTTTGGTATTTTTTTAAAAGTTAAGTAGCTGCAATGCCATGACTACTATATTAAGTTCAGTAATGTAATTTGAAAGCTCCCAAGCAAATTGAAAACGACCAACTTTTTTCACGTTACTGTGTCAGATCGAAACAGGTGACCATACAAATCAAACTAACATTATGCCACAAAATAAAACATATCGTTAAGCCGTGTTCTTTATAAATTTTCTCTATGGTCTGGATTCTGGATGTGTGTCCATCGACAAGCCTAAGCAAAATCCTACGGCTACTACTAAAAAAAAACCAGTACTACAATTTCGTAATTAAATATTATAGTTTCAGCATGGGGCTACAGACATCAACAATGCTTCATACTATTCTGCACCCTGACTATAGCATACAGCATGAGAGCCTGCATGGGAGTATCGCTGGTAGCGATGACATATCAAGAGAGTCAAGGAAATGGCACTGAAACTGGCAATGTTACAGAATTCAAAATGGAAGGAATCTTGAACGCTCTTATGTTGGTGCCTCCGGTTAGTGTTTGAAACATAAGCTTTGTCAAATTTTATGTTTAAAGTAAGAAATGTGAATGTTTAATTTTAACGCTGTTAATATACTCGCAGTCTTAAATCTAACCTTTCGTTCAATCCATCTACAGGTTGTCATCCACCATTAAACTTGCTTTAAGTTAAATATGTACATGTATATAAAGTTTCGTACCCGAAGAGTAACCAACGGGACCCTATTGGTAAGTTTCCGCAGTCCCTCCAATTACGACTGGTAATTGTTTCCGAAAACTCATTGGTTGCCCGATAATTATTATTCTTATTTAATCCTTACAAAATTCTACTACAGCCACGCCTTAACCTTTATAGTAAAAGAACCACAAACCCTTCATAATATGCGTGTCTTATGTTTCAGTACCCATTCTTCAATTGGACCAAAAAAGTACAAGACATAGTGATTGCGTCATTTTTCTGGGGCTACATGTTACTGCAGTTACCTGCAGGTCAACTGGCGCATAGGTTTGGTACCCGATACCTCCTTACTGGCGCCATGATGATTAACTGTGTGGCGTCCATCATCTTTCCGATTGCTGCTTATTACGTAAGTCTCATTTTCATCTCTCTGCCCTTATCCCATGTTACTTAGTATCGCCCCAGAATGTTTTCTTCCTCCATTCTGTCCTATCACCCGTCATGCTTAAAATGACTGCCTTCTCCTTCATACCGACCCAAATACAATCCATCTATCTACATGACGTGAGTTTAAACGTCGATAATTTTCAATATTTTTTTTGTCTGGTTTCAGGGTTGGGTATTGTCGGCAATTTGCAGACTAGTGCAAGGTCTGAGTCAAGCTTGCATCATGCCTGGAATGCACACAGCTCTTGGAAAGTGGGCACCTCTTCATGAACGGGGTAGAATGTCTGCTTACGTTTATGGAGGTAAGTCTCGTTAAAATGCAGATAATGTTGACGTTCTCGCGTTTACTGTTTCGAATAAAACTTTAAACATAATGTGTTTGTGTATCTATAACATAAAGTAAATGAAAAACGTAGACCAAAATAAAGTAAAAAGAATGGAATGTAAATATTTCTATCGGTTTTGTTTGTTTAGGCTAAGAAATAAATACAAGGCAAAACTCGTAACATAACATTCAGAATACATATTTTTTACACGTTTCAATTTGCTTGTGGTTCAAATTTGATCAGATGTTGTTTTCAATCATTTTTTTTGTAATATTCTTTCAGGTCAAGCTCTAGGCACAGTGTTCGGTCTACCGATGACAGGTTTCATCGCTGCATCTCCAATGGGCTGGCCTGGCATCTTTAGGTTCTATGGAATCATATCAGGTCTTCTTGGAGTCGTGTTGTGGTTTATGGCTGCGGATGCACCCTCACAGCATCCTAAGATTTCAGACGCTGAGCGGAAGTACATTGAAGATGAATTGGGAAATGGGGTCAAGACCAAGGTGACTAAAATATATTTTTGACAATAACAGTGCACTAATTGTTGGCATGGCAAAAATATTGGAAAAACCTACAAAACATATGAATATAGAAAGTTTCACTTTACTTAAAAGCCACCACACACAACTCTATCATCAATGTAAACTAACCAAATTTCTTTAAAGTTAACCACAATCATTTGGGTCTGAGGCCAAAAGGCAAAACTGATTTTCAAGCAAGAGCTTGGCAAAATTGTTCATAGATATCGCGGTTTCTACCAAAATGTTGGGTATAAATAATCGTTATTTTACAGAGTATGCCGGTGCCATGGGGAAAGATACTGCGTCACCCTGGAATGTACGCCATTATACTATCTCACATTGGACAGACGTGGGGTCAAGTGACTTTGTACTCCGAAGTTCCTGCCTTCATGGATAAGATTATGGGAGTCAATATAAAAGCGGTAAATATGGGCCGGTGGATGTGGCGACTCTTGACGGCAGCCAATGTCCAGCAGTGGACGTCTTTCAGCTGAAATTGTGACGATTATGAATGTGAGCTGCGGCGTCTGTGTCCCGAGGGGAAAACCAACACCCACAACAACTCTAATCTATATCATCAGAATATGTGTGTATGTGAATAAGACTAAACTACAAATGATCAAACATTTTTTATTAGAATGGACTGCTGACTGCTCTACCATTTCTGGTGATGTGGTTCACAAACTTCTTCTTCAGCTGGATGACTGACATGCTAATTGTGAAGAATATAATGAGCGTGACAAACACAAGGAAATTGGCCAATTCACTAGGTATGTTCTAAATAATTATTGTAATCTCTTTAATTATAAAGATGAATGTTGGCTGATGGGGTGATGTTGGTCGTTAGCTTTAATTTCGATCGCGGCTTCACAAATGTTAATATAGATTTTCGTGAAAACGTAAAAGCTTAGAACCGTATCTTAGGTTCCATCTAAATCTGTAACAACATTCATCAAAATCGAATCAGCGATTTAGGTGTGAAAACGTTTAAAACAAACAAACAAACTTACTTTGGAGGATAGAACCGAGCCAATTTTGCACTCGGGCTAACTTTTTTACAAGTATTATTTTGTGATTACAGGTAATGTCCCAGCAGCTATTGGACTTCTTGCATTGGCCTACGCACCTAAAAACATTTATATTGTAGAAACTATATTGGTCATCACCTGCGGCTTTAAAGTATCAGCTTCCTTGGGATTCCATGTAAGATTCCTTTATTTTTATTTCTTTGAATATCCCTCCAAATTATTTTTGCTATGTCATTACTGGATCCATGAAATCTTGAAATTAATTTTATGTAATGGGTGGTTTTCAGTTTACCATTTTTATTTTTTCAGATAAACCACATCGATATTTCCCCAAACTTCGCTGGAACGATGATGAGCATCAGTAACTTTGTCTCCAACTTCGGAGCATCAATGTCACCTATAGTGGTCGGCTTTATTCTTACCGATGTTGTAAGTACTAGTACATTAAATATTAACAATGATTACATTCACTGGAATTTAATGTCAATCGTTCTGATATTGTTATTTAGGTATCCAATGTGTTTTTTGAGATCTTCATGGGTTAACAAAACGCTTAGCATTTTATTTTTTAATTTTTGGAACCATAATCGGTTACACAAAAATCATAAACAGCCAAAGTAGAAATAATTGTTCAATGATTAGAAACATATCTGACAATAGTAACCTTACCAATGTTTACAGACCGACCCATACCTATGGAGGCAGATATTCTTCGTGGCAGCTGGAATTTATTTCTTCACAAATCTGGTCTACGTGATACTTGGAACCGGCGTAAAGGCTGAATGGAACGACCCACCTCAGGAAGTAACAGCTGATGAGGAAAGTCAACTAATGATGGAGAAACCAAAAGTATAGACCAAGAACGCAAACGATATCATGAAAAAATAAAGCTGTGACAGCTTATAGGGACTGCTTGAAGTCGTTCAGTTTTTGGCTCATCAATTAAAATCAAAGAAAAGTCAGTCGACTTCAAACTATGAACATTCACACCTAATGATGGCAAACGGTGTGGTTCAAATATTCATTGAGGTTTAAATTATATTAATTTACATAATACCTAATATAATACTATCTTTAGAAGTCACGTAGAATTTCGTGATGACCGAGACGTTGATAGAACTGTTTTTCAAGCGTCGGATCAGGGGTTTGAACCTGTCAAGTACCTGGAAGGTGACGGTGAAGATAGTCATCGTGAATAACCTGGGATTATAAGGGTTTAAAATTACTACCTGTATGAATTTGTGCAGACAAGTCTGTTCGGTGGCAGAAGTATTAGAGGTAGTTTAAAGGAGGGATTCAGTAAGGCGGCAATTAAGTTGAGAATTGAAATGGTTGGAATCCATAGAAAAAGAGTTTTATTTTGTAAAACATAGCTGTAAGAAGAGTTTACAAACATGCTTGTTGAAATTTATTGAACTTCTAAATAAAATATGTTAATATACGGTTGTTTTATTAAATGTTTGAGAGTTTCAAATAATACACCGGTCTCTATTTGCCTACATGAATAGTTTTTATGCATTACAAAAACCACATAACAGTCACAAATTCTTCTTTTTTAGAGAACCGAGGACACGTGTTCGGACTTGTTATGTAAGTCAAAGTAAAAGTCAAACTCGGATGGATAGAGTTGCGTACAGGTGCAGAAATTCCTGCCAGAATGTATAAATGCTCACCAAAAGGCGAAGTTACCAAAGGGGATAGATAGCAGGGTCTGATTCGCTTGCTTTGCTCGCTGATTCGACCCCGCCATCCCCTTCTAACCTAACCTGTCCGAGTCGGGGTGCCCCAAGTCCTGAGCTCACTTATCCAAGCATCCAAGTTCTCCTAGTAACAGAAGTAAGATTGTATTTCAGGGAAACAATGTTTTGTGAGCATTTTGCATAAATGCTCACAAAATATTGTTTCCCTGTTTAGAAGGCAAAAAGAACATAAGTACAACACGTTCAATTATTCTGATGAGTGTAAGATTATTTTGGAACTTAAAACGTTGTTCTTTAGGCACCTCGGTATAGAGTGGTTTTTTTTTTTAAGATAACATATTTTACTTGGTACGCATTTAAATTGTAATCTTTTTTATGTATAGTCGGGCATTACTCAGTCATAATATAAGGTTTGGAAAAAAATTAGAAAGAGTTTTATTCCGAAATGGTCCCATAACACTATGTAAAGATTGGTTGGAATGTGTGGAATTTTTTGGAGTGAAAAAAATAAAAATTGTTTAAAAAAAAATAATGCCGATTTCCAAATAAAAATACTGGAAAGTATAAAATAACGTACCTTCCTTCCCACACACATACATTCCTTCACAGCGTACCGGCGTGATGTTATGTTATAAACTGGTGTAAACAATAAACAGACAAGCGATCTCAGCATTCCCGGAAGGTTTGCTATCATGTATTGAAGAGTTCCGTTGCTTATCTCCGAAGTTCTTCATCAGATCTACACCAAATTAAAATGGTACCAGTCCGGAAAATATTCTTCCAAACAATAAAAGAATAATCTGAAACGGTTGACAATTGGCGAAAAATCGCTGAACAAACATTTTTACTAGGATCCCATCACCAGATCCTGACTTATACCTTCCGTCATCAGTTCTGCAACACAAGATGATGATTATCAAGCAAAAATATCTGAATTGTGTTAAAATTATATAAGTATTATGAAAAACGTTGTATGTGCCTATAAAATTTGAGGTTATCCCTGGGATCGCATCATCAGATTCCAACTTGGTGACATGACCATGATCTGAAAAGTCGGTCCACTATTTATTGGCAAAAAATCGGTGAACATACATTAAAACAAATACAAACAGTCGAACATAGAACGTCCTCGGACCAACAGCCGATTTGTAATTTGTTGCAATAAGCGATTTTAAACAAATAAGCATTAGCTTGTGCTTGAGGAATAGGGTGGCAACCCTGTTCCTATTAACCACAATAATAATGTAAAGAGGTCGTTGGCTGCTCTTTGTTATGCTAAATGATAAGTTTTTGTATATTTAGGTAAGAAGGTTTGACTGCATTCAGTTTGATACAATCCGAAACCTTAATTAGCAGCTCGTTTCCATGTTTTGATCCTTATAAAATAACTGTATTATTCTCACATGCTCAGATCTGCTCCTGCCTTAAATGCAGTGCAATTCTGTTAACACCTTATCGTGTAAACTTAGGTGAAGTGAACATGAAGTGAACTAAAAACCATAAATAAACAAGATGGAATAACAGTTCACTTCATGCTCAGTCCACATTATTTACACACTGAGGTATTGACGGAATAGACCGGCTGTTAAACACGTAAGTCATCGTTATACATATTATAAGAAAAAGCATGGGTCTCATAACACTTCCTTTGGGCATACCTATTGAAAGTCATGCGTTTCAACTCACTCATTAAACTCGCAATGTCGACACATTGTGTTCTATTGGACAAAATGTACTCTGTAAAAAGTTTTGTAGCCGTTCCGGATTCCTAGATGTTCCACTTTTGCAAGTATCAGGGGAGCAGAGACTGCAATAGTCATCTCTTCGCTGCCACTGGCTTATTTGAATATTGGATACAAGCAATAACCAGGAATTTTGAAAACAAGAAATGGTTTCAAAGAATTTCCGTGGAGTTTCTTGCACGTTCTTCTCTGTTAAAAGGGGATGGCGGGGTCTTGGTTCGCTCACTAGACCCCGCCCTCCGCGGAAATAGAAATACACACTCTGTGAAAATTTCAACTATCTACCTATTACGGTTCTTGTGATACAGCCCGCTGACAGACAGGCTGACGGACGGATGGACCGCCGCGGAAACCTTTGGGTACGGAACCCTAAAAATTATTTGGTACTCCACATTCCATTTAAACAGAAAGGAAAACCGGGCAAGTTCGTGTTGGACCTCGCACAGTGTAGGGTTCCGTAGTTACCCGTCTCCTAAAACATGCCAGAAAAATAGTAAAAAGTACTTTACTATTATTACATTACAAAGTTACAAATACACTAAGTGTTAAGTCATTTTCTATGGAATTATTAGGATTTTTTTACTTACCCAGTTCCATTTTATAAGTTGGTCGACTATTACTCATTAACTCGTTAAGCCTAGGTAGCGGTGATAGTCTTCCTTTTAAATTCTTTAAATGTGCTACTACTACGAAAAAGGCAGGAGAATGATGTAAAAGCACTCAACAAATATACGGATAACCTAGACAAAGGAATTCGTTTCAACCTAATTATACGTAATATACAAAATCTAGTGATGTGGTAAAGTTGACACAATAGATATGGTAGAGTTGAATGAGATAAAATCAAGTCAAGTATTTTCTCAGCTAATATTTATTTATTTGCAAGATATTAAATACCTATCTGATTCTCTGACTAATTTAATAATTGCAACATGTGGCGAAAAATTTTGCAATGCAAATTAACATATTGTACTGAATCAATTCCTTCATTGAAAACATTTTCAATTAGTAAAATATCGTCCAAGTGAAATCTCTCTCTAAGGAAATTTCTACTATCTGCCTGTTCATGATATACAGCCCGCTGTCAGATAGACAGGCAGACGGACAAACGGACGGACAGCGGCAGCTTCGTAATAAGCTTCTGTTTATTACCCTTTGAGTATGATACCCTATAAAGTAACTGTTTCATTGTAGTAAATTAAACATTTTATAGCAAGAAATTGATGAAGCATGTCCGGCAGAAACCGGATAAAATGCGGAAGTTGGCTCATTTCGCAAAAGTAAACCGACAAATATAAGATACGTCAGTAAATCACACAGGAGCATTTACTTCGGCGTAGTATTTGTGTTAGATAGCGACGACAGATGAGTACATAATAATGATGATATAAAGATTATTATTTTTCCACTAAAAACTGAGAATTTCAGTTTAAAAGAGAGCTCCCACTTATTATTTGCAAGCGACGAACTAATCGTGACCAGTGTATTACTCATGAAGTTAATAAGCATCACAAACAGTTCTTAGATAAATAAAGAGTATAAAATAATTGAAGTATTGTTGAAAAACAAAACTAGTGAACTCTGAAACTCAATTTAGAATAATAAAGCCAAAGGCATCTACGGTACTCGTTTTGTACAGAATTGTTTTGTTTTTATTGTTTGCTGTTTGATCTATAATAAAAAAGAAGCAATACCAAATATGGCTGACAAAAAAGATCTAGCGAAAATGGATCTTGAACCTGATTTTAAGGGTGAGTATTTTAAAAAATATATAATTCGTGACCACTCTTCAAAAATTTGAAAGGGTTAACGGAAACGGTGAGGTGTCCAAAGGTATAAGGATTCTAGAACACCAAATGCAGATGATTTAACTTGAAATGGACCATGCACGTCGAAAGATTGTAAGATTTAGGATTTTGTGACATCAGGCCAGCTCGGTAGTGCTATCTATAAAAGTTTATTGTTTTAAATAAGAACATTTCAGCCCATTTGCTTCTTATACAACTGTCAGCATGACCATACAATTCTGAATTAAAAAAAACAGACTGCGTAAAAAATAACTAACTAATTACTTTAAATAAGAACTGAAAAGAAAAAAACAACTTCAATGCAGAAAGCAATTTAATTACTATACTGTATTATACAACATTAAAATAATTTGATTATCAATACAAACATCAAATAAAACAAATAATAAATTCTAATAATGAACTTATTGACTGCAACAATCGGGACCCATTAAATAATCTGGACTAAAATTATTCTATTCAATGTTTCTCAGTCATGTTGGTCAAAACTATCACTCCCTGGGGGACACCGGGTCTGAATATGTGGCGAAACTCAAAACGTTTTATAATGTTTTGTAATTAATGTTTTATTTGTTTAGTAACTAAACGCGTTTGAGGAAATTAGTGACTATGTTTTCTCTTGTAATTAAACTAACATTTACTTAAACCTGTATGAATATTTATACTAAAGGAATTATAAAATTTGTCATTTTCACCCATAACGCCAATGCAAACTAATATTTTAATTGCGAAAGTTACTGTGTGTGTCTGTCTCTTTGTAACCTCTTCACGTCTTAATGGCTTAACAGATTTGGAGGAACTTGACCCACGGGCAGACCATGTCCTGGAATGGGATATTGGATACTTTTTATGCTGGCTGTATGTTCCGTGGGATGGTTTTGACTTTCAAGCTGGCAGAAGCTAGTTGATAATAAAAAACCGGCATGTAACATGTTGCTTCAAACCATAGACTTCTTATTGGTTTTCCTGTAATTTATAGCCAAAGAACTATTATCTATATTTTTTTTAATATTTTAGATTCAGTAGTTTCGGAGATAAGGTAGAGCCAATGGATGTTTTTTCATTTTAATTTCTTAAATAACTTCAAAACCATTTATTTTAAAATTATAAAAAATACATAAAACCTTCACAATACCCCTTTCATTTTGTATGTTACACAGCACAGTTGGAAAATCTTTTTTTTATTTTAATTTTCACTCCATAAAAGAGACCCCATTTTAAAAATGTGTTTATTTTTGTTACACGTCCGTGTTTGGGTCACAGAAGATTATAATAGTTTAAGATTGTAATAGTTCCAAATTTCAATTTGTGACAGACGGACAGACAGACAGATAACAGAGTGTACAAGGTGTGTATAAGGGTTCCATTTTTCCATATAGAAGTTCGGAACCCTAAAAAAAAACATCACGGTGCTATATTTTTGTTAAACATTTTCAGTTTCAGGATGGGGATACCGCCATCAGCAATGTTTCATACTATTCTGCACTTTAACAATAGCGTACAGTATGAGAGCCTGCATGGGAGTATCATTAGTAGCCATGACCTACCATGAAAGTCGAGAAAATGAAACCAAAGCTGATAACATTACAGAATCTAAAATTGAAGGAATTATGAACGCTCTTATGTTGGTGCCTCCGGTAAGTGTTTTAAAAACAAAACCTCACCATGAAATTCAACTAAGCAATGACTTTTTTGTATATTCACAGTCCAAACTATCTTATCTCCTATTATTCAGTCCATTTACTGGTTGTTTTGTTTACTGAGACCGACCATTATACACTTGTCTTGTTTTTCAGAAATGTTTGTTGTGTGATTATTTTGCAGTGTGCAATCAATAAATTGAGTTTTGCTCTTAATAATACTTTTTACTTTAAGAATACGGATTTATTGGTTTTCAATTCTTTTTAAACCTCTTTTTATTCTACTTCAAAAGGCACACATCCTTCAATGTTAAGTATATTTTATTCCAGTACCCTTCCTTCAATTGGAACAAAAAAGTGCAAGACACGGTTATATCGTCATTCTTCTGGGGCTACATGTTGCTGCAGATCCCTGCAGGTCAACTGGCGCATAGGTTCGGCACCAGGAACCTCCTCACTGGCGCCATGATGATCAACTGCGTGGCCTCCATTGTGTTCCCGATGGCTGCCTATTACGTAAGTCGGACTCATTTTATTGCTTGTTTCCTTACAAAGATTACTTACTTTACTTTTTATGATTAACCTTTATTGTCTCACTGCTGGGCAAAGGGCTCCTCCATAGCCTTTCGACTAATCCGCAATGTACGCTTGCAAGTCGTCACGCCAGCGTTTCTTAGGCCTCATCATTCATTCACATCATCACAACACAATGATGACTATCATTAAATATTACTTCTATAGTTTTCATTCTACAGGCTGTGTCAGAAGTACGCGGTCGTGGTGTTTTAATACGACCACAATAAATGACAAAAATTTATGAACTTACGACTTCTCAAGCAGTCTGAAGCAGTTGGTGACATCGAATCTGTGACTGAACTAAAGTAAATGTCATCAACTATAACGAACTGCTTGGAATGTCATTTGATCGGCACTTTTGAGTCGTCTTTTGTGGTCGAATTTATTGAAAAAAGTATTTTTTTTAGTTTTTCTATTTTACCTTAATGCATATCAGCTACTCAACATCCTTAAATATGCTCACGCGCTTCTAGTGCGGCCTGTTTACTACGTTTTTTTTTTATTTTCGACAGCAAAAATAAAACTGCAAATGTTCTGTATGGTGTCGGATGTGAAAGAATAGCACCATCCCATCACTGGACCTGGGTTTCGTAAGAGGCGTGTCACCAGAGAATGGGCAGCAGCATTCTTTGTGCATTGCAGCAGCTGCTGCACAGTAGACGTCTTTCGGCTGATATGATGATTTATTTATAAGGTTCACCCACAGCACATATATGGACATAGACACATTGAGTATTATGGTAATATTCTAATATATATGCCAATTGCGGGCAAACACAACATTGACAAAAACACGCCAGATTATTTATACACTACTACAAAGGGACACGATACAAAAACAATAACATATAATACATCCAATACATACAATAAAACGGAGAACATAACAGTAGTAGACCAGGGAATACAGATAAAACGAAGTTAACTTTTTGGACAACTGACTTGATCAGGAGACTTGATGATGATGATTATGAAATAAAACTCGGTCTCTGCAAGTGGGCTGAAAAAATCTTATTATGTTTCACTACTTCATTCACATCATAACAAATTCATCATAAAAGATTACTTACTGAAAAAGTTTCGTTAATGACAAGTCGGAAATATCTAACTTTGTTTCATCAATTTAAAAACATCTGTTTTCAGGGTGGTTGGATATGCTCGGCACTTTGCAGACTAGT
Organism: Mamestra configurata; assembly: GCA_002192655.3. Lineage (NCBI taxonomy): Eukaryota > Metazoa > Arthropoda > Insecta > Lepidoptera > Noctuidae > Mamestra > Mamestra configurata. The sequence goes on from NDFZ01005238.1 coordinate 301,759, forward strand.
ACAAGGTCTAAGCCAAGCTTGCATACTGCCTGGACTTCACACCGCGTTAGGGAAATGGGCACCGCTACATGAAAGAGGAAGAATGTCTGCTTTCGTTTATGGAGGTAAGATTCGTGACAATGTCATAAAGTAGTATTTAAAAATAATATTATTATTATGGAGAGTATTAAAAGGTCTAAAACACAGATGTTTTTTTTAAGATCTTTGTATTATTTTGATCAAATAAAAAATACAAGAATGGAATGTCATTATTTATTTAGGTTTTATTTATTTAGGTTTCGATTACAAATATACATATAACAAATAAATGCAATGCTTGTACAATTTTATCCACATTTATTGATCACGGTTATGTTGCTTCTGGTCTAGGGTGTGGTGGACAAAGTCAAACCTCACTTTAATGTTTCATTCAGTTCTCTTCAAAATAGTTTAGCTGAATGGTGCTGATACACACGTCATGTTCGTGAACGGGCGCCATCAATGGAGACTGGTCATCTCTTAGTTGCCACTGGCTTATTTTAATATTTGATCCTAAAAATTGCTTTTTCTTTCTTTACATTGTTCTCACGAAGAAGAAGCAACAACGTCAATGTAATCAGAATTGTTGTTAACATAAAATGGTTTAAAAGATTGTCCGTGCAGTTTCTTGCACATCCTTCTCAATAGAGATCTACGCTTTGGAACGTGTAAAAAGCGTTATGTTTTTGACGTACTGACTTTGACAATTCAAAAGTATCTGTAAATGGTTTATTTGAAATACTTTGACTTTGAAACTTGTTGATAATTTTGTATGTGTTGATACATATACTATGAATACAGGTGTAATTACTTTTTATATTTAACTATAGTCAAACAGCGATCCAGTTTTGTTAATATAAATCAATAGTTAGTACTCACATATTCATTAACAAGAATTGCTAATGAATATTTGAGTAGTATGTCTTTTTCTAGCAAACATATTAACTTTAACTCTGCGTTTATTACTTTGTACCCATTAGTATCGTTTTCACATTTAATCAATTAATTTATATACGCAAAAAATTGTAAACCTTTTATTTGAAAAGAGTAAACATGAAGTTTCTTGCCTATTCCTCTCCATGAGGAACTCTAGTTGTCACTAGAGTCACTATAATACTTTATTTATAATTGTATTGAATTTGATATTCAAAAATGCCTTTTAATGGTCTAGTTGATTTTAACTAGAAAGTCAACAAGTCCATTCATTTATTTAATTAATTGACTTGTTGACTTTGACTTTGGTCCCAACTTGGTCATAAATTGATTGTATTATTTCTTTCCATACTTTTCAGGTCAAGCTCTAGGCACAGTGTTCGGTCTACCGATGACAGGTTTCATCGCTGCATCTCCGATGGGCTGGCCTGGTATCTTCAGGTTCTATGGAACTATTTCTGGGCTTCTTGGAGTCGTTCTATGGTTCTTGGCTGCTGATGCACCCGCCCAGCATCCTAAGATCTCAGATGGCGAGAGGAAATATATTGAAGATGAATTGGGAAACGGGGTTAAGACCAAGGTAAAATTCACTGTTACACTTTTTTAACGTTTTCGGCAAAAAGTGCGAAATAACTGAAAAGCTTTACTCTTTGCCGCCACACACAACTAGCACTATAAATTAACCTAGTTTCACAGAACATTTTTTATAATTATCCTTTAAAGTTAACCGCAAAAATCTGGCTCTGCGGCCAAAAAGCAAACACGGCTCTCGGAAAGAACTTTGTAAAATGATTTATTTCCACAAACATTATAAATATAATTGTTATTTTTCAGAGTATGGCAGTACCTTGGGGAAAGATATTGCGTCACCCTGGACTGTACGCCATTATTATATCTCACATTGGACAAACCTGGGGACAAGTGACATTGTATTCGGAAGTTCCTGCCTATATGGACAAAATTATGGGCGTTAATATCAAAGCGGTAGGTAACTAGTTTTGTTCGAATTAATGAACACTTCATTAGGGATCTGATATTGGTATCTAACGGTTATTTCTTATTCCAGCTCCGACAACATTAATTGAATAATAATATGATTGTTGTTTGATTGTACAGTTGTCTTTAAAATATCGCTTTTAGCGATAAGGCTGCCCATAGTGTCTTCCTATGTAATGTTTTCTTTATATTTTTTTCTGTAACTTACATAGTATACATAATAAAAATATTATTACATTGTATTGTTTCCTCATAGAATGGACTGCTGACTGCTCTACCGTTCCTGGTGATGTGGTTCACGAACTTTTTCTTCAGCTGGATGACTGATATGCTGATTGTGAAGAAAATACTCAGTGTCACTAACACAAGGAAATTGGCCAATTCACTAGGTATGTAAAACATTGTGGTATACTTTATTTCAAGATTAGAACTAGGGCCATCAATATAATTTTAAGTGAAATCAAATTTCGTATTTGTTTCTTTAACTGAAATTATATTGTTAAAATAATAATTCTATACCGAATTCTGTTGACTGTTACAATGAATTTCCTATGTATATTAATTACAGGTAACGTGCCAGCAGCTATTGGTCTCGTTGTATTAGCCTTCGCACCCAAGAACATCTATGTTGTAGAAACAATATTAGTCATTATCTGCGGCTTCAAAATATCAGCACATTTGGGATTCCACGTAAGAAAATTTTTATACAGCCATTTTGTTTTTCAAAATTTGTTAATTAAAAAACAAGTGACACTAGTGATACCAAAAGTTATGATTTATGTGTAGTTTTTCAGTTTACCTTACTTATTTTCGCAGATAAACCATATCGACATTTCCCCAAATTTCGCCGGCACAATGATGAGCATCAGTAACTTTGTCTCCAACTTCGGAGCATCGGTGTCACCTTTAGTGGTCGGCTTTATTCTTACTGATGTTGTAAGTGCAATGAATATTATAATCATCATATTCACTTCACAGGAATTTCATATCAATTATTTTTTAAAAGATCGTGTTCATAAAAAACCACGAATTTTCCCTCTTAATTTATGCCATACTGAATTCCCTCTCTTATCCAAAGTAAAATTAATAATTGCTCATGATTAGAATATGTAATAGTAATTTACGTGTTACCAATCTTTACAGACCGACCCATACCTCTGGAGGCAGATATTCTTCGTTGCAGCTGGCATCTATTTCTTCACAAATTTGGTCTACGTGATACTTGGAACAGCTGTAAAGGCTGAATGGAACGACCCACCACAGGAAGTAACAGCTGATGAGGAAAATCAACCAATGATGGAGAAACCAAAAGTATAGACCAAGAACGCAAACGATACCATGAAGAAATAAAGCTGTGACAGCTTATAGGGACTGCTTGAAGTCGTTCAGTTTTTGGCTCATCAATTAAAATCAAAGAAAAGTCAGTCGACTTCAAACTATGAATATTCACACCTAATGATGGCAAACGGTGTGGTTCAAATATTCATTGAGGTTTTCATAATGGTAAAGGTTTAGGTTTTTTTAATTTACACAATACCTAAGTATATTACGATCATTAGAAGTCATGTGGAATTACGTGGTGACCGAGACGTTGATGGAACTGCTTTTGAAGCATCAGAATAGTGGTTTGAACCAGAACCATTGAAGGTAATGGTGAACGAAATCATTCACCCGATTTGAAGATCTTGGTGATGAATTTGTGTACAAAAGTCTGTTCTGTAGGAGAAGTAGGCAAATAAGTTGAGAATCGAGATGGTTTCTAATCGGAGATAATTGAGGATTACATTTACACAGGAGGAGTTTTATTGAATAATACATAGCTATACGAAGATTGTACAAAAATGCTACTTAAAATTTAATTGAAGTTCAAAATAAAATATATTAATATGACGATGTTTTATTGCATTTCCGAGAGTTTCAAATAATACCCCAGTTTCTATGTACCTACATGGATGGTTTGTATGCATTACTGATCACATCATAGACACAAATTCTTCCGTTTAAAGTTGTGAAAATGTCGAACTCGCTTGGAGAGGGTTCCGTACCGTAAATCTCAAATTAACGACTTTATTGTTTAAGCCGTTTAGAGTATACATAGTCTCCAGAGGCTCCAAGTACTCATCGAGTTTTTTGAGACCTTAGTAAACAGCTATTCGACTCTTCACGTGACCAAAGGGTTGGGATTTACATCGGAAAAAGATTCTAGTAAATGTATATGGATGGCAATGCCATTCAACGTGGCATTACGCTCGTAATTTTGTTGCCATGAGAGATAAACTTGTGTGAAATGAACTGCTGGCGTTCTTGCAGCAGAAACTGGACGTGATGGACGAGGTGTCCGCCATCCGGATCTGTGTATCGAACTTCAGCGAGGACGACATTTCTGCTGCGAAGCTGCTGCTGTTCCGGTCGCTTAATAAAATCGACCAGACAGTGTCTCGCCAGCGCGACGGGACAAAGAAAAGTGTGCATCATCACGCTTCTGAAGGCTATCGACCCTGACAACGTGCCGACGTTTGTGGCGAGGGCTCCGAACAAGTAACCTCCAGTCACATTCGACCAAGTTGACGTTACGAGTCTGTTGAAATACATTGTGTTTTTGAAGGCTAATCTAGCTGATCTGCAGAGGAAGTTGGAGAAATCTCGGATCACCGTCGCAGACCTGCGCACAGAACTCGATGAGTTGCGCAACTTTGTAAACAAAAATATTATGTATGTGTGTAAAAGTGTTATGTTTATCCTACTTACAAAATAAATATCATTTATCAAACATTTTATGGGAAAAATTTGATGTAGCATGTCCAGCAGAAACCGGATAAAATGCGGAAGTTTGCTAATTACTCAAAAGTAGACCGAGAAATGTAAGACACGGCAGTAAATCGCACAGTAGCAATTACTTTGTGGTATTTGTTCTAGATAGCGACGACAGATGAGTACATGATGCTTTTAAGATAATTTGTTCACTGAAAACTGAAAATTTGAGTTTAAAAGAGAGCTAGTGTGCTATAAAAGTTTATACTTGTTTTTATGGTAAAAAATAAATTCAATCCACCTTACTATTATGTGCATTAAAATGCATTTTAGGTTGATTGTTGTTTTAAATAAAAGCCTAAAAAAATATTGGTTGCAATGGAATTTGAACAATTTATGCATAAAACCAGTATTTGTAGTACCGGAATTTGAATATTACCTCGAATTCTAAATTCAAGTATAGTTCTTTTATTTTAAACGTCATCATGACATATAAATATACACATCAAGTTTCGTTTGTTTATTTTATTGACCTCGTGAATCTGTTCTAATACTTTTCTTGTTTCTTGCAAGATACTGCTTAATCACGTGTTCATTCGTCACAGCAGCGTTTCAAATGACATTTCAAAGCAAAATGAGTCAACATCGACGGAACAGAGTTGTTTGAACATCGTTACTGCTTTAGATCAACACGGAAGTATAAACCTACGAGTGTATGCAGCCTTGGAATAGGTAACACAAATATCACTCTCCCTGGGGAACACCGGGTCTGAATATGTGGCCAAACATAAAACGTGTTATAATGTTGATGTGACGTTTTATTTGTTTAGTAACTAAATGCGTTTGGGGAAATTAGTGACGGTGTTTTCTCTTGTAATTAAACTAACATTTACTTTACAGATGCATTAATATTATATTCAAGAGTTTCAATTAAAATTATTCATCTTATTGAAGTTAAGGATATTTTCAAGCGGAATGACAGTCAAAACATATATTACGAAAGTAACTCAGTCCAATCGTTTGTTACCTCTTAACGGCTGAACAGATTTAGAGGAAACTTGGGACACTGCTAGACCATGTCCTGAAGCAGTACTTAAGACTTTTTACCCGAGAGTGTTTACCCTTGACCTTATTTTCGACTTTCAGGCAGACGAAGCCAGAGGCTTAGTTGATAATAAAGGCATCATGATGCTATTATTTTGTTAAAAATATTCGATTTCTCATGGGAGTGTCACTGGTAGCTATGATACCACGAGAGTCGAGAAAATGAAACCAATGCTGACAACTTCACAGAATTCAAAATTGAAGGAATTATGGACGCTCTTATGTTGGTACCTCCGGTTAGTGTTTTTGAAACAAAAGCTAATACTAAAATTGTTTTTTGTTTAAACGAAACAATGTTTAACATCTACTTGATTTGTGTACTCACCACCCTGAATTTATCTCCGTTTGTTCCCATTTCCTTCCAAATATAGGCTGTCTGTGAGATAAATTGTACATTTATCTTGTTCTTTCATTAATGTTTGAGGTGAACAGGTATAAATTACACACATACATAGAGATTCGTTTTTACTTATACTTTCTTAAGAAAACTGATTATTGTTTCTTACATTTATAAACGTTATAAATATTTTCTACTACAAAAGTAACATTTCCTTGTATTTCAGTGCCCTTCCTTCAATAAGACCAAAAAAATGCAAAACACAGTGATATCTTTATTCTTCTAGGGCTACATGGTGCTATAGATCGCTGCAGGTCAACTGGCACCAGGAACCTTCTGACCGGTGTCCTGATGATCAACTTTTTGGCTTCCATCGTTGTTTCCGCTTGCTACCTATTACGTGAGTCAGATCTATGACATAGCACGTTTCATTTCCTTTTATCATATCTAATATAAGTTGGCCTGTGCAAACCAGACTGATTCTTAACTCCAAAGATAACCATTATGCATGAAACATTTGTTTGTTGACACAGTGTTAGCCACTAACTAGCAGTTCAAAAATAACTCTGGTTTGTGCAAGTGTGCTGAAGCAATCTGATTATGTTTTACTACTTCATTTACATCCTAACAAATTCATCATTATAGATTACTTCGAAAAAGTTTCATTAATTACAAGTCGGAAATATCTAACTTTGTTTCATCAATTTAAAATCATCTGTTTTCAGAGTGGTGGGATATTCTCGGCAATTTGCAGCCTAGTGCAAGGTCTAAGTCAAGCTTCTACCTGGACTTTATTCCGCATTAGGAAAATGGGCACCTCTACATGAGCGAGGCAGAATGCCTGCATTCGTTTAAGAGGCAATTTTCATGACAATATCTTGAATTAAACTTTCAACATAATAGCTTTCTGTATCTGAAATCCAAAGTTTAAAAAGGGCTAACCCAAAGATTTTGATTAAACCAATACAAAAATAAATAAAAATAGAATGTACATATTAGATAAAATATGATTAGTATTACAAGGCAAGATTGGTACAATTGTGTCCATGTTTGTTTACACGGTTCAGTTTGCTTGTGGTCCCAATTTGGTCACATCTTGGGTCTATTATTGCTTTTCATACTTAACAAGTCAAGCTTTAGGAACAGTATTAGGACTCTGATGATAGTTTTCATTGCAGCATCTCCGATGAGCCGGCCAGGCATCTTCAGGTTATATGGAATCATTTCTGGTCTTCTTGGTGTCGTGCTGTGGTTCATGGCTGCCGATGCCGATGCATGCGAGAGGAATTACAGTGAAGATGAATTAGGATATGGGGTCAAGACCAAGTATATTCCACTGTTATTATAATTGAACATTTTCAGTAAAAGATACGAAACAATACAAACTTACTACGATTTAAAAACCGCCACACACAGCTAGCAGCACTATTAATTTACCTAGTTTAGCAGAACTTTTTTTATAATTTATCCTTTAAAGTTACCCGTAAATATCTGGCTGTACGGCCAAAAAGCAAACACGGCTTTCAGAAAGAGCTTTGCAAAATGATTTATATCTTTGTTTCCACATCGTTATTTTAACAGAATATGGCGGTGCCATGGGGAAAGATACTGCGACAAAGTCAAAGCCAAAGCGTTTATTTCAATTAGACCATTCAATGGCACTTTTGCACGTCATCATTTACAGTTAAAATAATAATATAAAAATTAATTAAGTGACTTTACTGTCCATTCGGAAAGGTAGATTCTCATGGAGAAGAAGGAACAAGAAACTCCATAGTTACTTTTTCAAATACCTAATGGTTTTAAAATTGGTACACAAAAAATAATTTAATATGTGAGGACGATGCACCCAGCTGAGCTACTTTTAGGAACAAAATATTACCAGCATAGGTAAACTTATTCATTTTCTAAATAAATTTAGGTACTAACATATTTATAAATATTAGAACCATTAATTCGTCACCCTGGAATGTATGCCATCATTAGATTATAATTTTAATTTAAATCCTTAAAATAAAATCTTAATATACGATTTTATTTCCAAAAGCAACCGGTATTTGACTAAAAAAATCGAATTAGTCTGTCAGATAGAGTTCCAAAAAATATTGGACATGTATTTTTTCTTTTGTCACGTAAACAAAAAATAAAGACGATACAGTGCTTTGAAAACTCGTGTGACGTCACTTACCAGTACACTTTTTACTGGAAACCGACGTTACAAGCCCCCACTCCTTATCTTTGATGCGTTTCAGCTTCGTAATTTATTATTGATTTGATAAAATAAAAATACGTAACCAATATTTTTCGTTAATTTAACTGACGGACTAATTATAATCATATTTTTTTAACCCAGGCAACATCCCTATTGGCTGATCTAAGACACAATTTCTGACTGCTGTACGGAAGTAGATCATAGACATGTTGCACCAATCAATCTACCGAGCCTTCTCACAACAATATACAAGTTGGCTTCCTAGTCTAACCAGATGCGAAAGGATTGCTGATCTGACCTCCAAATCCCAGCATCGGGTAATACGATTTCTCTTGGCAAGACTGGTGATTCAGGTTTTCTGGCTTCTGGCTGCCACTGCTGTAGCTACTATTGCGCCGACTTAAAATAAATTGGGATAAGGGTGAGGGAATGATGATGAATGCTGATAAGATTATGATGATAAATGATCTAGTAGGTACCTGCAGTTCTACATACAGTTGCAATGAACTTGGTACCTACACTATTTGCATTTGATAAGAGTGACACTAGAACACACAAGAATTATTCTTGACAGTTAGAGAATTGTTCTACTATTATGAAAGACGCATTCAAAGTTATTATACGTCAGTTTAGTACATATCTTGAAACTAACTTGCATATAGCAGAAGCACGGTAAAGGAGAGTGGAAATATTGAAGCTATTTAATTATTTCATATACGCGTAGGTGATATCATTGTACTAGAATTAGTATATTATTTAGGTATTTTTAGAGTTTTAATCAATGAATAAAATTTAAAAATGCAAAGATAAGTTATTGAAGTTATCTACATTATGATTAATAATAACAGTAATTCGAAAGTTCTATCTTAAATAGATTCTGGAGTTGATGCAGTGAATGAACCTCAATTATTTATAAACAAAACTAATAAATATGGTGGAGAAGCAAGAGGTTCTTGAGAAAGGATTCGAAAGTAATTTCAAAGGTGAGTGAAAACTTTTCATTAATGGATAATATTATGTGTCTGAAGAGTTTCGTGTCATAGCCTTGTGGATACTAAGCTTGAAACTATTTGACTTATCACCTGATGGATTAATTTCAATCAAACTGGATTTAAATTTAAAACTGTAATGTTTGTTTGGAATTCGATTTCGATTGCAATTAGAAAGCAGGTGGTGGTCAAATACAAATTGATTAAGTTTGTTGCAAGTTTCTGATTTTAAATTATTTGCTAGCATAAAATGGCACTTTGATAGGTGCTAAGAATGCTCTCAACTATCCCACAGCTGCTAATACGCTTCAGTACAGTGTTTTGAAGGTTTCCAATAAATCTTAATCAATAGACAAGATTATTTGAAACACATATATTATAAGATAACATATATGTTACTGCGCAATTTGAGAAACATTACATTTTTTAAATTATTTATTTTTCACCATTCACAAATTCTCATCTCTTTCATCTTTCCGCAGTGTCCTCTTTCTTAATTAATGTTTTTATCTTATCTTTTATGTTAACATCAAAATAACCAGAAGACTCGAAATAACATAATTGAGTGACTATTTAATTTATTTGACCGATCTCTCTCAAAATTTCTTGATAATTGTGATGGCATATCTTAAACATAACTTCGATATCAAAACCATTATTTTCAGTTTCGGGATGGGGCTACAGACATCAGCAATGCTTCATATTATTCTGCACCCTAACGATAGCTTACAGTATGAGATCCTGTATGGGGGTGTCTCTGGTAGCCATGACAAAGTATGGAGATCCCATCACAAATGCTACAGCATCTAGTTTATTAGCAGACGAGAACCAGTTCAAACCTGAAGGAATATTAAATGCTTTGATGTTGATACCACCAGTGAGTATGCTTACGTAATAAAACTGAGTTAGTTAAATAAAAAAAATATAATAATGTTAATTTAAGACTAAGGGATTAGTTTTTTATTTGCATAGATAAGGCTCTTATCAATTTGCGTTCTACTGTAAAAATACAACTACGATCCTAAACAGAGATAATTTAAAAACAAAAGATAAATTATGTCTATTTATATTTTTACATAATAAGAAATAACTGCAGAGTACTTCGGAACACACATTATTTCCGGATCAAAGAGAGTTGCACAAAGTTTTTAATCTGTTCAGAAGGAATCGTTTGAACAAAACAAAGACAATTTCCTTCTGTCAGATGCAAACTTGATTGTAATCTTGTAAACGATTGCTGTTGAACTCATAATAATGTGTACAGTTTCATTTTATAGGCTTTTTGTTCTCCAAATGCATTGCCACAAGAAATATTGTTGAACGTTCACGATGCAATGAACCCAGGAACCATTGCATTTTATTTACAGATGAAATGGTATACATTTTTGATACCGAACTATATAAAAATTCCCAGTGTTTAACTGATGTGCCTATCAGCCCTCTCTTTTCTCAGCAGATCAATGTAGGAAAATTAAATTAATAATATTTTGAACATACCTATAGAGGTATAACTTTTTATTTACTTGGCATGTAATTACAATGTGATGCGTAGGCGTCAAGGGGTATTTTTTCAATATTATATTCTCTGTTAAGCGTTGTGATATGCCGAACTAAATGTTTGAATGATCTCAGTCCGTTTGTGACAATCTTTGATCTGCAGTTGTAATGCGTCGGAATTTTGGTGCCTAGATGTTGCTTTGACCAGCGTAAGGAGATGTTTCAACTTAAAAAAAAGTTAAATTAAAAAGTTAAAGTAAAATTTAGCAATCAATACTTAACTGGAGGCAACTTTTGAAGTAAGGATGAGTACGGACGCCACCGGTCAATGAACGTTCTAATCAATAATATCAATGTCCCAGTACCCAACATTCAACTGGAACAAGAAGACTCAAGACGCGGTAATAGCCTCCTTCTTCTGGGGCTACATGACGCTGCAGATCCCAGGGGGGCAGCTGGCGCACAGGTTCGGAGCCAGGTATCTGCTGACTGGCGCCATGATGATCAACTGTGTGGTGTCCATACTGCTGCCGCTTGCTGCTTATTATGTAAGTGAGATGAAATGAAATAGAAACAGGTAAAAAACAAAGACCATAATATGTGTGGCTTTTCCTCAAAGGAATACCTCAGACATTAACCTATATGGTTCTCATTGACCTGACCTAACGGATTGTATGGAAGATAAAATAAACTGAGTTTATTTCGGTGTTTCTAATCATGTTAGACAGCTAGGAAATGCATGGCCTCACCGACATACTTTAATCTGACGAAAAAATATGTGCGTGTAAGATTTTCAACCATTTATACATTTGTAAAACACTAGCGTTCCATTCGGATGTCCTTTCGACCTGTGGTATTGATGACGCATATAAATAAAAAACACCGGACTAGTGCGAGTCAGATTCGCGCACCGAGGGTTCCGACCGAGTCTTGATTTTTTCCGAGTATACGTTACCTACGGAAGTTTATAAACTATGAAAGCAAAATATAGCAGATAAAATCGAAGGACAAACTTAACTTTGTTGGTGAAAAAATGTTCTCCCATGCATCAATGTCCGTCACGATAATTCTTCAACCGAAAATATAAAAGTTTGCAATCGTAAAAAATGTTTGTTTTATATGATAAAAGACTAAAGACTCAAATTTCATGAATCTAGGTCAACGGGAGGTACCTCATAAATTTGGATTCCCTTGAGAGTGTCGAATATACGTTTTTTGCAGCGTAAACGGCCGTACCTTTTTTACGTTAACTTAGAAGTTTGATTTTTTCACAGCTCCAAGGGACTGCAGACTTGAGTATAATGGTTTTAATTTCAACCAACTCGATACCTCCACGCATTCCCGAGATAAAAGATCTTGACAAACAGACAGACGGATAGACGGACAACGAAGAGATCCTATAAGGGTTCCGCTACCTGTATTATTGACATTGGCGATAGTCTGATATTTTAACGGCTGCTTTTAGGGAGGATGGATATGCACAGCAATGTGCAGAGTATTGCAAGGTCTCAGTCAGGCCTGTATAGTTCCTGGGCTGCATACTTCCCTTGGAAAATGGGCACCTCTGCAGGAGAGGGGAAGGATGGCCGCTTTTGTTTATGGAGGTAAGATTTAACAAATGTGTGAGACGTTGACCTTATACCAGTTGTCAGAATCATCAAGCATATTAATTTTAGTACCACCGAATGGCACTGGTAGATCATTGTCCACTCCTTTCACAAAGATGGTTGCGAACTGAGCCAGTTGGGCATCAGAAATGATAATTCTGATTATGACGTTTAAAGTTGTTTTACTTACATCCATCTGTATAATCTTTTCAGGACAAGCTCTTGGCACAGTTTTTGGATTACCAATGACAGGCTTTATTTCATCATCAGTACTGGGCTGGCCTGGTATATTCAGGTTCTATGGGATCCTCTCTGGTATAATAGGAGTCCTACTATTCTGGTTGGCGGCTGATACTCCAGCGAAGCACCCGAAAATATCTGAAGCTGAAAGGAGATATGTGGAAGAAGAACTGGGAGCGGGCGACGAAGCAAAGGTAATGTGAGGCAACATTGAATATATCATAATTATACTAGTTGCTGCCTGCGGCTCTGCCTGCGTCATTGTCGAAAATGATCCCAAGGGAATATATTCCCGAGATAAAAAGTATCCTGTGTGTTATTCCAGACTATAATCTACCACTGTGCCCAATTTCATCAAAATCCATTCAGTAGTTTTTACGTGAAAGAGTAACAAACATCCATCCATCCATCCATCCATTAAAACTTTCGCGTTTATAATATTAGTAGGATTCACAGAAAATATTGATTCATTCTGGCATCCAATTAAGCTTAAACTTTGGATGCTTAACTCGGGACCAAGATCACCATTACAATTTCGTTTTAAAAAGATTTTTACTTGTAAATATTAAACTTTTGCAATGGACATATGTAAGTATGTACCTACTTGAAAAGACGTAACAGTCACTTTCTTATAATTGATCTGTTAACTTTACATTCATCATTCCTACTTTACATTGCAGAAAATGCCGGTGCCTTGGAAAAAGATCTTCAGCCATAAAGGAGTCTATGCCATCATAATTGCACACTTTGGACAAACTTGGGGACAGCTCACTCTATACTCTGAAGTTCCGGCCTATTTGGATAAAATCATGGGAGTCAATATCAAAGCGGTGAATATTGAAGATATTATACGTTTTAAACATAGTTAAATAGTTTAAAAGAGCATACCTATAGCTGTAACTTCATAAAACAGTCAATCTGCCAAGACTTTTCTCAACTATATGTCTTCTAGTCTAATCAGATGTAGCTAAGTGCCAGTATTTTACATGAAACCACTGACAATCTAACAATTAAAAATTAGTAACTGATTAACAAGATACCCCTCGGGTTGGATTCAGAGAATCCATAACGATTGTGGAAGATCTTCAAATGATAGCCGGATCCAACACTACCAACAGTTTAACGTGCTTTCATGGATGGTCACCCATCTACAGAGCGATCTCTGGAAGCGTCGCTTACCTCGCAGATCGAGCCATGCAGCTGTTTTTATTTAGCCAAGAGCTCCTCGTAACCTCATAAAAACAAAGTAAAAGCATATCATAATTTAAATACTTACAGAATGGACTTCTGACTGCTCTCCCGTTCTTGGTGATGTGGTTCACAAACTTCTTCTTCAGCTGGATGACTGACATGCTGATTGTGAAGAATATTCTCAGCCCCACAAATACTAGGAAGTTCGCTAACTCTCTAGGTAAATACTAAAAATCTAGGTAATTTATAAAACTTTATTCTTCTATCTATGTGACTAAACAGGAGACCAAGTCTCGAACTTATAGACTGAGAGCCCAGAGCTGCCAGATCTCTCTTATTTTCTCACTAACAAAATATGTGAGATAGATTAGTGTTAGTATGTACTATTAACATACGCATACCTACTAGATTGGGCCGACGACGGCCAATTTTTTTTTTTTTATGTATCAAAGGTCCTCCCAAATCCTGGCAGACTCAAGCTTTCCTTATTTGTTACTACTAAATATACTATGACCAAATTTCAGCCCTGTGAATAGATCTTTAATAGATCCTACCCGAGGTGGCTCTTAGACTATTACAATGACTAATCGGTGGTAAAACTATAATTTAATGACCAATTATGTAACAATATTCTGTAAAACATAGATAATCAGCAAGCCCGTGCTAGCAGGTATACGTATGCGAATGTTAATAGTACGTACTAACACTACTCTATCCCACACATTTTTTTTGTTAGAAAATAAGGGACGTCTAGCAGCTCTGGAATCTCAATCCATTATACAAAGTTTAAATTCAAGTTGAAATGAAATATCATCTCAGTGGCAATCAATGTCGAAAAACTTATCAAAATATAAGAAAAAAATGTTTTTGACAGGTCGCGACTACGATGTGAATGCGAAAGTTTCTTGAAATACAAACTCGAATTTAACGTTTGGTGTTTCCATTAGAGTTCATGAATGTATTCAAAAACTTAAAAACTTTTTGCTTTTTGTACATATATAATTAACCTTTCTTCTAGGAAATGTTCCAGCAGCAATAGGACTAATAGCCCTAGCATTTGCTCCTAAAAATATCTACATTGTGGAATCCATACTGGTATTCACGTGCAGTTTTAAAATAGCAGCTCACTTGGGATTTCAGGTTAAATTACCTTTTTATTTTCAACGCCTACATTAAGTTTATTAAGATCATCTTTCACAACAGATTGCTACTCGTTGGTGTCAGGCTAAAGAAATGATAAGACATTAAATGCTTGTTTTTTATTTTCAACCACGGGATCAAAATATTTCATCAAGGCCATTTTGGCCTATTTATCAGTATTTTAATCTGTTTAGTTTTAGAAAACCACATTGGTATCCGTTTCTTTTTTTAGATCAACCACATCGACATTTCCCCAAACTTCGCCGGAACAATGATCAGTATTAGCAACTTTATGTCAAACATCGGTGCATCAATCGCTCCTTTAATTATTGGCTGTATTCTAACTGATGTTGTAAGTAACCAATTTGTTAATTATCTTTATACCAAAATAGTCCCAAAAATTCAAAACTGGCTTCTCGTCAAAAAAGTTGGAGACAATCCCAAAGTAACGTACCTACTCCCGGGATAAAAAGCCGGTACCGTAAACAGCCCAATTTAGGATAATGTTCTACATTTGTTCCAATGTTTCATCCAAGTCCATTCACCTGTTAAGAAGTGAATTGAAATTTTGTTTACTATTGATTGGCTCACGAGCCTCATCTCATTTCATCGGGAAAGCTATGATTTAGTCGACGACGGAGCACGCTTGCCTAGAGAGTAATATTAGTATGGAGTATGGATAAAATGGACTAGTACCTACCCAATTTGGTGGCAAGGTTGTCAGTTCAGGGCCCATCGAACCTACATTTTATGCATCGTGGACCCATGCTTTTATGGTCTCATCTCACTTTACAATTTTTTTCCCAGAATGACGTATACCTGTGGAGGCAAGTTTTTTTCATGGCAGCAGGCTTGTACCTTGCCACTAATCTGATCTACGTGATCTTCGGAACAGCTGAAAAGGCAGATTGGAACGACCCACCTCCGGAGGAAAATGATGATGAAGAGGGACAGCCTATGATGGAGAAGCCGAATAAATTATGAGATGATAGATAACGAAAATTCTATTTTATTTTAGTTACTAGGCGAAATAATATAAATAAGTACAGAGCATAAAACGTAGCTTTATTTTTGTTTCAATTATGTTAAGATTTACTGCAGCTTCAATTAATTTAGCAAATTATCCTGTATGAAATATTTTTAGGTATTTTTGTTTAATAGCTAGAATACATAAAATACAACAATAGCAAACACATAGTAAAAAAGACAAGAATATTTCTTATAACAACTATAATGTAAACAAACACTGAAAAACGTACCCACAGATTGCAAAAAATACAGTTCAACCACTTCATAAATCTCTCGAAATGCAGACGAGAAAACCGAGATTTTCAGATGTAACGTCAAACACAAAAACGACGACGAATTAAAGTGTTGAACATAAATGGAAACGTCACGGCATTCGGAAGACGTGATTAACGGATGTTCCCGGGAATGAATTATATTTCCCGAGATTTTCCTTCCATGTTTAATGTTCCGAGCTGCAGAGACTTTTAAATACATTCAATTTATTTTGACTGAAGAAATGTTTTTAAAGCATGATTTATTTAGTTTCAGAAAGAATTATTGTATTCTTTAAAATAGAAGTGAGTGATTATAGCACAAGGGGTTTTAAAACTCTGTAAAGAGTAAAATACAGCAACACAGCGATGCAATTTTTCTGTCCAGTGGACAATAAATGGTGCAATATTAATCTAAACATAAAATCTCGTAAATATTTTAAAGCTAATGTTTATTTCTATACAAAATTAAACGTTAAATCTTTATTATAAAATACTGCTTTCCTGTTTTGAAGCAAAAAGTTCAATTGACATCTTAGTCATATTTTTTTTTTTTTTTTTTACAACACACTCAAATTACTCATTTCATTGTTTACTTAATATTAAAAGCAAACTTTCGGCTACGCTTTATCAAAATCTAAATGGACAATAATTTTGAAAAAATGTAGGTTACCTTATCTTAAGACAAACTTGGACATTATCAGATCCATTGGATTTGGCTTTGACCCACAGACATTAACAGATTCAATCTAGAAAAATTTAATTAGAAAACTTTTGTCCGTCAAAAACGTTTCGTTGTCGACATTTTTAATAGCTAACACAAATGTTTGTACCAGGAAAAGGCAAAAGCAGTGAAAAATACTCGAGGAGCGATTAATTTCCTTCGACGGAAGAATTTCATTACATCGGCTAAAGTATCTACGTTTCAAAGGGCAACTGAATTTTTCGAAGGATTTTTCCCAAAAAGTTTCTTTTTAAAACGATTTTTTTTTTACATTTTGTCTTTCTACCACCGCGGCACCATGTCAATTTGCATGAACCCTTAAAATTTAGGGTTTCGAACAAAAGTCCGAATTCAAACCTTTGTGGCACACTTGAACTGGGTTGCCATAGTCATAATTTTCGCATTTTAATTGGAGGGAGTTACACAAAAACTTTATTGTTCTTGAATCGAAAAAGTTTTTCTGCTGCGTTTTCAAGTTTTTGTTTAACTTTTGTTGAAATGTTGGCTTGAACATGCCTAGCTCAAATATTTGCGGATTTCCATTACTTGACCAAGGCTTTCAATCTTTTCTGTTTGAGCAAATACTGTTAACGTTTGTAAATGGCGCATCACAGAAGTTTTTTCAGATTACGTCTGCTATAAAACCAAGATTAGGGATCTAGAATTCGGAAACTGATTCCAATTAATTTTTGCTTATCCGTTTGACATAATTTAGTTAACTAAGTTTGGTTCTGGAAAACTGAAATGAAGAAAAGTAGTTATAAAAATTGTTTTAAATTTTACTTCATCAACGAACTGCGTTTTTTACCTAAATAAATATAATGACCACAAAGACAAGCACCTCCTTAATTACCTTCAACGCAGTTACCGGCGAAATGATGAGAAATTCTTTGACATCCTGTTTTTCTCGGAACTTCAATGTCCCGGCTTATTTGAGGAGCACCTCTATTGTCTTACCATAAAGTATAGTGTTACTCATTATCTTTAATTCCCTTTTCTTTGATAGTGGAATCTTTGCAAGCAATTTTCTAACCTTAACTGATTTCAAAAGACATTCAGCCATGAAAACCAGCCATTAAGGTTCAAAATTGTGTAGCTAATTTTATAGATCGTAAATCAGTCTTTCAAATTGAGTTTCCTACCTGGCGTTGTGTAGTTTGTTGGAACAAAGAAGTGGATAAGCTGAAGGGGTTCTATTTAATCTGGTGGTGCATTACATTTTCTCATTTTGTTTCAATGTCGTAATTAAAAACTAACTTACTACATTTAATTTTTTATGTTTGAGAAATTTTTGTTGCTAAAAATAAACCAAATTGTTGTAAGGATTTGGTTTATTTCAAGTACGTAGTAAGTAGTCAGACAAAGAACATCCAAAAATACTGGCGCCAGACCACAAGAGAAATGGGCGCAAGAGTTCTTTATATATCAACGGTTGTAAGCACTAAGGAAACATTTCTAGTTAATACGCTGAAAAGGTTTAATTTAAAATAAAAGTTTGAGTGAAAATTCGTAATTATGGCCTATAGTCAATATCTGATTGAAAAAGAAAATGACAAAATTACAGTGTATGGCCAAAACACATCTTCTAAGTCAACTCTACTTTTCTTGTACAAAAATCGTGTCTCACAGACTACTCCCGCCATTACCAACTTTTTATTTCTACATGCAAGACTCCATCCAACTTGATACTTGAACAGAACTTAATTTTCTGTTTCAGTACTTACTTGTCTCCATGACACGAGTAAGAAGTTTACTTTTGAAACAAACGAGAATCGCATATCAGATAGACGAGTGAACGGAGATTTAAAATGTATGTGCGTTTAATAAAATATGTTTGACAATTCAAATGGGGAGGGTTTGAAACTCATTTTGAAATAAAGTTCGCAGTAAAGTGAATTGAAAGGGAAGTAAATCGGCTCCTCTTCTTCTTATGACAAAAAGACGAAAATGTATAAATAAACTGTAATAACCATGTCCTTGTTAGTAAAATAATGTATTAAGACATCCGTATTATTCCTATGAGACTTCATGTTTTACTTCGTCTAAAGTGTTATTATTGAAAGAAAACGCCCACCTTGAATCGAGGATTAGGCGTTGGAGCCCAAAGATAAGGACCGTCAATGATTATAGTCTACAGCCTAGGGCTTGCCAAAAGCATGCAGAATTTTAGGCAGAGAGTCAAGTCAGATTTCTGGAAAAAGTGAAAGGCAGTCTCTCAACATAACAAACTAATAAATAGGTAAGATCTATCTATCTGTAGCACCAATGCCGTACAAAAAGGATCGCAGCGACATCTAAACCGCCAAAAACGAACTACGTCAAACAAATCCTGCATCGCGGTATCAGAGTTTTCCGTCAAATTTGAACATAATAAATAATACAACAGTCCGAATATCAACGGATCCCTTATCTGTGGAGGTTTGCAGGGGTAACCTATTATAAGTTCGAAAAATATTTGTTTTCAACTATTGTTGTTTCGTTTTTTTTTTTTTTTATTTCATCGAAGTCACGTCTACCACTGAATCAGTTGACCTATATTATCGATTCGTTTTTTTTTAATTACTCGTTTCGTTTGGTCGAAAAACTTTTTACCGAAGTTACACTTAGCCGAAATAACATTTGTTCAAAGTATGTATAATGTTTCCGAACATTCATTATACCACTGTTTTAATTACAGTGTGGAATTAAATATTTCCAAGAGCTTTCAAAACTAATTTAATTATTACACTGGCGTTATAGATTGGCAATAGAAATGGTTGGTCTGTGGATGGGTGATCATCTTAACATGTCGAGTTTCCTCCGTGCCTCGGAGTGCACGTTAAGCCGTTGGTCCCGGTTGTCATTTGTAGATCTTTGGCAGTCGTTACGGATTGTTAGAAGCCAGTAAATCTGACACCAGTCTTGCCAAGGAGTATCCGTGTCACCTAGTTCATAGGTTGTGGAGGGCTGGTAGGCAGCCGCTCCACGTAAAATACTGGTATTCAGCTGAATCTGGTTTGACTGGAAGCCGACCCAAATATAGTTGGGAGAAGGCTAGGCAGATGATGACTGGCGTTATAGATTAAGGCAACAGGAACTAATTTCAGATAAGTTTATCCTACTATTTTGCTTAATTAATTATTTAAATGTAATGCACTAAATAAAACAGTTGTTAATGAACAAAAGTGGTTTTAAGTGGTCTCAGTAAGAAGCATGCAAACAAGGATACTTGGTTCAAGCATGCAGCATGCAAGCAGGCATGCAGCATGCATGCAGGCATGCAGCAAGCATTGTTTCTGTCATGGCTCCGACGCTGCAGATTTTGGCCAAGTTACTCTCACACAATTACACAGGGGTAGTCTACGTGAAGTCGGTTTTGCAGCGATTCGATTCTGTCACTAAATTTTGTAGCACTACATATTGACCAAATAATATTCCTTAAAATTTTGTTTCGGTGTGGTGAAAATATGGCAAATAAATCATTGGGCAAATGAAAAAAGTTCAAAAGAGACTTCGGTCAATAGTTATTTTGTAAATTGGCAAAATATAGTTCGATAAAATAAGACCTATGACAATTGATACTTCGATGATCTAAAAATATGTCAAATAATGCATTAAGCAAAATACCCGACGTCTTTGTTTGCTATTTGCAGTATTTGACATATTTTAGATAGTTTTCGGTAAAATGAAATTCGAACAAAAAAAATCGGAAAAGTGATCGGTTCCCGTTTGCAGGACTTTAAACTTTGTTCCGCATATCTTCCATTATTTAAGCCCGTTATATCCCACCGCTGGATAAAACCTCCCATTTCCCTTTACCCCCTTTTCCCTCCACACACGTCTGCCCTCTGTCATTGCAGGCCAGTCCTCCGTTAAAAGTCAAGCTCGTATCTCCACTTTCGCTTCGATCTGCCGATAAATAGATAATTATAATATTATAAGAAAAGACATGAAAAAACACTCTGTCAAATACTCGTATTGTCTTCTTAAAACAATTGAATTATGAGCAAGACCGAGTGAAGAAAAACTGAGTCAAGCCTTAAATTCAGCAAAAAATGATTCATAGTACTGGCCGGTTCAATGGGCAGCTAAAATAGATATCAAGTGAACCGTAGCC
Source organism: Mamestra configurata (assembly GCA_002192655.3). Lineage (NCBI taxonomy): Eukaryota > Metazoa > Arthropoda > Insecta > Lepidoptera > Noctuidae > Mamestra > Mamestra configurata. The sequence goes on from NDFZ01005238.1 coordinate 322,874, forward strand.
ATGACAGTTACACGTTGAACAGATTTAACGAGGAATAATTGCGTAATGACTTTTTCATTTTTAAGATAACTCTTTAATAAGATTTAGTTCACTGAAGAATAAACGCATTTTTTTAATTTTTTCACGTTTTACTGTCTCTCGCAATGGTAAGTGATGTTGTTGATGTGATTGAAGATGATGCAGCTCACTTGCCTAGAAGTAACCTATTCTATTCATTCTTGACTTTAAGACAACCCCAGGTTGTAGCTATCAGGAAACACAGACTCCGGCAAGGGATTACACTCCTTAGCTGTACCTACGCACAATTAAAGTATTCCCAAAACATTTTATGTGGGTGCGCCTATTGTGGTATTACTTACTGATTAAACTACTATTATTTTTGTTTGCTTTTATTTCTTACGTAAGTCTTGCTTTAAGTTGTTTAGTGGATTTAATAAAGGCATAACTCAAATCCCTATCAAGCCAGCCTTTGCAAAACCTTTACTCATCTTTCCAGATATGAGATTTTTTCAAACTCGCTAATTCATCTTACTTAAATATCCTGCGGGTGACCCTTAACACGAACGCCAGAGTATAAACGCATCGGCGTGACCTCGACGCCAAACTACATTTTTGCCGTACTTTTTTACTCATATTTGTGATTTTTGGCGTATAGTGCACGCGCTTGCTTGTCGTGATAATGGCGTTCAAAAGGTTAAAATAACACCATTTATAGTCAACGCAATCATTTGAAGGATGTCGTTGACCCATATTTGTTTACCATGGCATTTTAATGATATTTGTTTAGGGAAACCGCTGAAACTATAAAAGTGCAAGCTTGCGGGGTTGGGCTTATTTTCCGTAGTATTTACATAATTTTCTATACATATAATAAAAATGTAACGAATCTCTGTCTGTACATTGAAGATATATGAGAAAAAATATTATTGGGACCCTTATCAACGCAAATAGCACCCAAAACAATGATTGTTAGAATTTTTGTCTGTTTGTCTGTGCGTTTGTATATCTAATTTAGATGTAGTTTTCACTAATACTTTGTGGTAAGCTTCACTTAACATTTAGTGTTTGTTTCAAGTCAATCGGTTCATAAATAAAAAATTATGCCAATTTAAAGAATCACGTCGAACATTTGTTAAACTATCTATACCTCTTTTTAACTATCTTTTCTTTCTCTGTTCATTAGCACTGACTAAAACTTTACCAAATGTTAATGTCTGCCCCAAGTAACTATTCGACGCGGACGAAGTCGCGGGCAAAAGCTATATTTAATAGTAAGGTAGGTTTTTTCCAAAAGGTGTTAAGGCAAAAAAACACAATGTTTTTTTGGGTAGTCGTGTAAAAATACATGGTTATTCTACTACTAAGATTACAAATCGACCCCGAATACTAAAGAACTTTGAAATAAGAAGACATGTTTCGCCGATTCCAACTAAAATTAGGATAAAGACCAGATAACGGAGTAACGACCATTTTTCAAAGTTATTGTAAACCAAATAATGATGGCAAATTCTTAGAAGAACTCGTTTGAAATACGAATCAGTAAACCTATAAAATTAAAAGTAACATACAAATATTGTAAACTAGTCTACATCACTTTGAATTTAGATACAGTATTTACATCAAGATTAGAATTTCAATATTAAAGTGAATTTATATTTATTTTGAAGCTTCATGAATTTTCTATTTGAGTGAAACTTTCGTGTACCTAATACATCATCTTAACCAGCTTAAATTCTTAAAAGTTGGTTAGTATGAATAAATAATAAAGAAGAATAATAAAGTTCTTAGAAATATTAAGTCTTATTGAAATACACTTAAATAGAAAAAAAACTTCGTACCTTTTATTTTTTTCATATTTTTTCTGACTCGACCTTTGTGAATCCAGATGATACCATTTTTTTATAGTTATGGTGCATTATTTTTCCGTTAATCGAGTTCATGTTATATCTGCATTCTTACCTGTCCGTACAATTGTTATCACAGATCAGATGTAATCTGCCAGGGTTGCGGCATTTGTTTGAAAGAGTTACCGCGGCCCTGGAACGCAAAGGGCTTAAGAAGGAACACGGATGGGTTTTAGTCAGTAAGAGTCTGACACGCCCTTCCGCTCCACCCAAAGCGGAAGAAGTCATTTGATGACTTCCCATCCTTAAGAAAAAATAAAAGGAGTCTTGGTGTTAACATTAAACTGTCTGAAGAAGAACTTTATTATGGTTAGTACCTCACTGGTATGAAAATAAAAATTGTTCAGAAAACTTGATATTTCAGCTGACAATCACCGTTTATTCTTCTATCTTATACTAGTCGCAAGCGTTCGTTTCTGGGACGGATCGAAGCGGTTGGGGTCAATTCAGAATAGAAACCTAAATACGAGACTACAACCTCTACTGACGAAATGTATGCTGGGTAAACGTGTATATTCGTGATTTTTGGTTACAGGAAGGTACGAAAAACACACGTGCACTATACCTGTAATATAGTCTGCGTACTTGGTTAATCTCTGTTGAGATTTGACGTTCGTCACCCACCATGGCGGAAATTCAGTCGAGAGAGTAATAAATTCTTTTATACAGTCGTTCAAATGGAACAGAAACTTTTATAAATGAGGTATTAGTCGGAGTCGTCAGTAAACGGCAGTAAACAATCCATATTTACAAAAAGTTGCGTTAAAATACCGTGACATTCTTTCTGCCTAACCTGGAGTGAACTTGTTTCCAAAATTATAAGATCAACAATTTCCTTCATTTCACTTCAATCAGTCTGCCCGCCTTCTCCCAAATGTTGGGGATGGCTTTCAGTCTTACCAAATGCAGCTGAATACCAGTATTTAACATTAAGCAACTGCCTTTCTGACCTCATTACCGAGTAATTGTGCAAGACTAGTGTCATATTTTTCTGGCTTCTGACTATCCGTAAATACAATCAAAAATCTTAAGTTGACAGCTGGTGCCATCTGCTTAGCGTGCTTCCCGAGGCATGAAGGAGTCTCTATGGAATAGATGTCCACCCATCCACAGACTGACCTCGGCAACCGTTGCTTAACTTTAAAGATCGACCCATTTTTTTTTTTTTTAAGGATGGGGAATCATCAAATGACTTCTTCCGCTCTGGGTGGAGTGGAAGGGCGTGTCAGACTCTTACTGACTAAAACCCATCCTTGTTCCTTCTAAAGCCCTTTGCTTTCCAGGGCCGCGGTGACTCTTTCGAACAAATTCCGCAACCCTGGCAGGCTCTGGCCCTAGCGGGCCCCGTCCTCTTTGCTGACATCTCTTTGAGGCGCGCGTGAAACACAACGCGCCATCGACCCGGGCCTGGTGGTGATCGGACAGCGA
>NDFZ01005238.1:328851-344962 GCA_002192655.3 Mamestra configurata
GAGGACACGGCGGTGCTCAGCCCAAGCAGGGCAGACCTCCACCGTATGCTCCACCGTGTCCTCCGGGCGATCCTCACAGTGCTGACACCCGGGCGTGTCCTCCCGCTTAATCCGAAACAGGTACCTCCCGAAACAGCCGTGTCCGGTAAGTACCTGCGTCAGGCGGAAGGTGAGGACGCCGTGGCGCCTCTCCAGCCACTCCTCAAAGAGGGGCCTTACCGCCGCAATTGTGGCGTGCCCAAAGATCGACCCATGCGGCTGTTATTCCTTCCTACAAGCTTTTCTTTGCTACAATCACTTCAGGGTCAAATATTTCACAAGTCTTATCATCTGGCATCACCCTGGGTGATCTCTTGACACTATCAACGCCGATTGTGTCAAGGCGTTACAGATAAAAATAACCAGCGGCAAGTTTGGCAACAACATTGTATTTGTTTAAATTATGTTTTGTTAGTATTGTACGTTTGAATTCCAAAATGAGTGTGGAAGATAATATGGAGATTGAAAAGCCAAGTAAGTGATTTCCTAGTTACTTTTGCCAGAACGGCTTAGCTCGCGTTAGTATAGATTTACGCAATAAAAAGTAAGTACCCTGTCCAGGGACTCCTCTATTCCTGTACCAAAATTAATTAAAATTTGGCCAAACGATTTAGGCATGGAAGCAAAACAACCAAACTATCGCATTTTTAATATTGTTACGTTTATAATTGTATTACATTCAAACGGTCACTTACGATGATGGTGTAGTTGGTACAGTCAAAAGCACATCAGCAGTATTACTCTGTAAGAATCTCACCGTGTAAGGTAAGGTGAAGTGAACATAAAGTGAGCTGTCTACCGTACAAACAATATGGAATGACAGTTCACTTCATACTCACTTACGTTTACACGGTCAGATGTTGACGGAATAGACCGGCTGTAGTGACAGTTTCATTTGACACTGAACCCTTTATTTCATAGCAAAAAAAGTGGTTTTGCGAAATTCGACTACTGGCAAGCGGATGCCCGTACTGTAGACGTTTTTCTTTATGAGTTGCCACTCGCAGTTCAACGTAGGAGGTTGTCGACTGATTAACCGAACTTGCCTGTGGCAGCCTTAATATTAATATTAAAGCCTCCAGCCAGGGCTCAATAAAAGGGCACCCCCTGTTGGGTACGAGCCTCGGCTTAGGGCATCGCTGGGTCGTGTTAAAATGGCATTTATTTTTTATCGTTACAAATTAAATCACTATAACTCTCAATAAATACTTACTAAGTGATATCACCGTTTTGGGTTTAAAGATTCTTTATTTGTTCTAAAAGAACATACATTGTTCACCTAGCGAATAAATGTGTAGTAGTTAACAGTTTTTTTATCATAATGTAGGTAGGTACGATGTCGACATATTTTTGCGTGTAATACTAACTTTTATCGTTAACGTAATAGTTTTGTTTTTCACTACATAGTATAAAACAAAGTCGCTATTTTTGTCTGTTTGTTTGTCTGTATGCTTAAATCTTTAAAATCACGCAACGGATTTTGATGCGGTTTTTTTGTAATAGGTAGAGTGATTCAAGAGGAAGGTTTTTATGTATAATAACATTTATTAAATAATGGAGAAATACTGTTATTTTGGTGTCGTAAATTCTTACATTTCTTACCGCTTACATTGCGTACGCAGGCTTAATCTTACAGGATTTATAAAAATAATGTACTAAGTATTGTACACCTTGAAAAGGTCTACAGAAAAGTCCGCGATGGTATATGTCTATCTCTTATCGATATCCCACAAAACCATTTTTTGTCATTTACTTTTTACGGAAAATAATAGCTAATTTTCGATGCGATTTTAAGCACTACAGCATTATTCCTTATTTAATTAAATACCATAAATAGATTGTTGATTTAACATAGATTTATATGGCCTTTTACAGCACATAATTTCTTTGAATATTTTCGAAGATATTACCTACAGATAGGTAAAATGTTTTTCCTCGATGCTCCAGGAGGTACAGGAAAAACATTTTTAATCAATCTGCTTTTGAAAAAAGTGAGGTCTACCGGAAAAATTGCATTAGCTGTCGCGTCATCCGGTATTGCCGCAACGCTTTTGGAAGGAGGCCGAACCGCACACTCTACATTCAAGCTCCCACTGAAAATCGCCACCGATTATAATAACAGCGTCTGTAGTGTTTCTAAACAAAGCAGTACAGGAAAATTGATGCGTGACTGCTGATTAATAGTCTGGGACGAAGCTACCATGTCAAACAAGACTTCTGTGGAAGCACTGGATAGGACAATGCGTGATTTGCGCAACAAAAATTCACCTATGGGTGGGTGTACCATTCTGTTCTCAGGAGACTTTCGGCAAATCTTACCAGTTGTGACTCGAGGAACACGTGCTGACGAAATAAATGCGTCCCTAAAAAGATCCTACCTTTGGCCACACGTCAATAAATTAGAGCTTAAAACTAATATGAGGGTTTCGTTATCTTCAGGTGAGGACAGGCTTTTTTCAGAAATGCTGCTAAAAGTTGGCAATGGAGAATTAACACAAAGTGAGGGAAGGATTAATTTAGAAAACCTTTGTGTTTTAAAAGACAACATCCAAGAGTTAGTCAACAATGTCTATCCTGACATTGCTAACATAGGTTGCAAGACATTATCTTGGTTTAAAGAAAGAGCGATTCTATCTCCAACTAACGAACAAGTAGATAAAGTGAATAACTTGATTCTTTCAAAGATTGATGCGCCGTCACAAATATACTACTCGGTCGATACTGTTCTCGATTTAGAAGAAGCTGTTCATTTTCCTACAGAATTTCTTAATTCTTTGAACCCGTCGGGACTCCCTTCTCACAAAATGGTGTTGAAAGTAGGTTGTCCTGTTATTCTATTAAGGAATCTGAATCCACCTAAACTTTGCAACGGCACGCGTTTACTGGTAAAATCATTAAAAACTTATATAATAGAATGCACAATACTCACAGGATGTGGTACCGGAGAAGATGTATTGATTCCCCGAATTCCTCTGATACCATCGGATTTACCATTCCAATTTAAACGCCTACAGTTTCCGGTAAAGACATCGTTTGCAATGACCATTAATAAATCGCAGGGTCAAACCTTCAACGTTGCAGGCTTAGATTTAATCGTTGAGTGTTTTTCCCATGGCCAACTTTATGTCGCTCTTTCAAGAGTAACATCAAAAATAAACATGTTCGTATTGTGCAACGACAAGAAGGCTGTAAACATTGTATATAAAGATATTCTGTAATATGTTAATTATTTTATAACGCATTTAAGATTATTGTTTAAATAAATAGATATTCAAATTTTTTACATTAACATGCCAAATATCTATATATGAAAAGAAGGCATACATATACATATAGGTATATGAGGCAGGTAAAGACTATGTAAATATTGACTATCAAAAAGTGATGTGGTGCATCCTATTTTGATAAATAAACATATTGATTTTTTTCGAATTTTGCACCCGTGCGAAGCCGGGGCGGGTCGCTAGTGTGTCATAAAACAGACATACTCATGTATGTCTTAGCCAAATAAATAACCAATTAATTTGCCTCCTTTCATGGAGTTGGCAGAAATTAAAAAAAACGCCACCTGGTACGATCCACACATACTCCTTTTGCTTCGTTTACTTTCATTAATTCAGATAATGCACACACACCGGTTATGAGTTAGTTGTTAGTATGGCATCCCCGCCCGAGTTTTCTGATTCTTGTCACGAATTTGCTACAAATTAAACTCACTTAATTATACAAGTCACCATCCATACACAATGGTCAATAAGTCGTTTTTTCTAGAGGCGGCAGGTGCCATCCGCCATGTCCAGACCGTCATGATGTTTTTTGCACTGGTGATCGCTTACGGCATGAGAGTCAACATGAGCATGGCCATAGTCGTCATGACGGATAACACGCTTGAACATGTAAGTATTTAGCGGCAAGTAGTATTTAACTAACTTACTGATCCTTAAGAGGAGCAAGGAAAATACTCATGGCAAGAATAGGTGGAGAAAGGCGGTTATCGTGAGGCGTCCGTAGACTGGAAGAAGAAGTGTCGCTCGTCAGGCGGCGACATTCTTGCCATCGCAGGTAGAACCTGGATGAGGCTGGCACATAAATGTGTGAATTAGCACAAGGAAAGAGAGGAATATGCTCAGCAGTATTCAAAGTGTATTGTGGTGATGAATAACAGAAACTCCAAAGAGAGAGAAAAATATTTTGAACGATCGTAACTTACCCAACCCAGTACGAATTTGTGGATTTCACAATGTCTACGACAAATATTGCACCACTTCACTAGCAGTCATATACATTCGAAGAATTAAGGCTCCCCCAAAAAGGCACGTCGTGAAAATGCGACAAACCTTTAACCTTATAGAACCCTTTGAAAAGATGTAACACATCGTTTAGTTATGACGGAGCATAGTCAGAATATGCATTACAATAATAAATTAATGATCCATAGTCCTTCGATTGGAGCATGCAGACCCAAAGCGTGATCCTGTCCTCGTTCTTTTGGGGCTACATCGTTCTGCAGATCCCGGCTGGAGAGATGGCTGCTAAGTATGGTGGCATGATCCTTGTGACCATAGCAATCACGGTCAATGCCTTTGTCTCGCTTGCGGTACCTTCTGCAGCTTATTATGTGAGTACCTATTTAAAGTCTTCTTCTTTCATATTGTGTGGTGACGGAAAATCGTGACTATTAATTTATACGTAAAAAAATCCAAAAAAAATTACGTACCTATAGAGGTATGTGGTACAGAGAGTATAGTCCCGCATACTTCCACTGAAATGGGTGGATCCTCCGACCAGACGATTGTTGTGTCTGGTGGGCAATTGCCCGATAGTTGATATCCGGACCGTTGTATATGTTCAAATCACACGGAGAACTTTGCTTGCGTGATGCAGGATTTCGTGGTTAGTTCGTCGTAGATGGCGTTGCGCTTCTTTTTGTTGCCGTACAAATTTCACTTCTTAGTTTTATATGTGGTGGCATTGATGCCGTTACCTATGCTGTTACGCAGATATTGTTTCATGTCAAAATACTTCAGTTTGACTTTACATCCTTCACTATAAGTTTCTTGACGCTAGCGAGGTGAGATAATAATAATAATAATAATAATAATATGTTGGGACAACTCACACACGGTCATCCGATCCCAAACTAGGCAGAGCCTGTGCTATGGCAACCAGACAACTGATAAACATACTTATATATTTCTAAATACATACATATTATAGACAAATTACACCCAGACACAGAACAAATGATCATGCTCATCACACAAAGATTTGTCCTGGGTGGGAATCGAACCCACGACCTCCGGTTTAGCAGTCAGGGTCACTAACCACTCGACCAACAGGCCAGTCAAAAAAAAAGATCTAGTTGACCTAACTTAAATTTTCCAGGGCGGATGGCAATTAGTATGCGCCTGTCGCGTAGTACAAGGTCTGGCACAAGGATTTGTGGTGCCTTCGATATACAACTTGATTGGCAAATGGACTCCCGTTGAAGAGAAAAGTCGAACTGGTGCTATGATTAATTCAGGTAAGTTAACAATATTTTCGGAAATCACTTGATCAAAATATTGAAAAAGATGAGTCCTATTTTATTTCAAAGGATCTTAATAAATGAAGAAGCCTTCATAGAATTTAATACAACACATGCTATTGTTGAGACCCAAGAATTAGTAAGAAGTAGTTCAACATCGATTGTAATGGAGTGAATGGATGATCACTTTGTAAAGGAGAGGAATATTACTGTGCTGAGCACAATTGGAAAAATGGCGAAACAAAACTTACTGGCCATTTAGAATTTTTCATATAGACATATTTGGGTCGAACGATGGAAACGTAATTTTTAAATACATAATATTGGAGATGCATACATTTTCTAGGATCACAACTCGGCAACGCCATCCAGCTCGTAATATCTGGCTTCATAGCAGATGCCTGGGGCTGGGAAGCAATATTCTACGTAAACGGAGCAATAGGAGCAGTATGGGTGGTGGTGTACTGTATTGTTGGCTCTGATTCTCCTCAAAAGTCTAAGTTAATTAGTAAGGAGGAACGGCTATATATCCAGACCTCTTTAGGACAGGTTGGGGAACCAAAGGTATGTCACAACATTATTGGTAACCAACCTTACTTCACAACTTACCTTACAAGTGAATATTTATTATAACAGGCTATATAGATACGTACTATACCGTCAGCCGCCAGTAGAAGCGTGGCAAAGGCGAAAGTCAAAACGTCAAAAATGTTACGGATTGACAAACGCTGTCAAAATTTTACTTGATCAATCCCTTATATTTTGGCGTTTCGGCAATCGCATTAGCTGTTACAATGGCACTTTTTCTAGAGCCTAAGAAGATTTTTGTACTGATACTAGACTTCCAACCATGATAAAAATAATGATCTTCTTTTTCACCCTGAAATAAGCAATGGGATAAGCTAGTGCCAAAACAACAGACTAGACAAGATTTTCTCAGATGCTCTCTGTAACTTCTATACGTCTTTTTATATACTTATAGGTTATGTAATTTTATTTCAATTTCAGAAATTTAAAACTCCATGGATGGCTATATGGACGTCTGTACCATTCCTTTCGCTGATTGTGCTTCACTGTAGTCAGAACTGGGGGTACTGGACCCTCATGACGGAGATGCCATCCTATATGAAAAAAGTTTTGGGGGTCGATATAAAAGCGGTAAGTTGGAATATAAATTAAGATCAAAATATCCCTCAAGGTTTCCTTAGAACCAGAATTGTAGAATTGATCGAAAGAGTTACTAAGGCCCTAACACGCAAAAGGCATTAGGAGGAACAAGGGTGGGTTTTAGTCAGTAAGTCATATAAAAATGTTTTTCATAGCTTTTACAAAGCTTTTATATATTTCATACAGTGTAATGAAACAAACGTTTTGTTTTAGATATCAGTCGAAAAGTCGCAACCATCTTTAACGTTCGTTTGACGTTTGAAAATAGCGCGAATTTTCCAATAGCGCCACGTGCGGGTGGTGAAAATTAGAACTACATCATTCGTCTTTCTTTTGTTTTTGCCATGCTTAATCTCAGAAAAAACTGAAGTGTATTGAAGTTTTAAAAAAATCTTTTAATTGTGTCTTCCATGATCTCAGAAAAAAAAATGTAGTTATAGTTTAAAATTATCTCTGTACTTACCTAGTTTTAAGTAGTTGTTATCTTAATGTTTTTTTTTGCATGCTGAAAATTATTAAGTAAAATATGATTTTAATTTAAAAGCATTATGTACCGTATTTTACGCAAAATAAAAATATTCTATTTTATTCGTCTCATTTTCTCTTTAGTATTAAAGTGAGAGAAACGTATTGAGTAAAAGCGCTTCCAACGAGGTTCGATCATTCAGCTTATTTATTCTATTAATTTGAAACTCTTTGGTGGAAACTCCATATTTTTTTATGGGAATAAAAAAAAAACCGTAAATGATACGCACGGCGCTATACAACGAGTGCGGTAAATTAAGTATTAAGTTGAGCGTACCTATTTTACCGCACGTTCCATTGTATGGTGCGTAAATTTTAAATTTCGAATAATGTGCAACATTTTGAGCAAATGTGTTGAAAAAATAATTACTTTTCTTTCTTCAGAACGGTGTCATGTCAGCGTTACCCTACTTAGCTGTGTACATCCTTAGCTTCCCCTTTGGCTACATGTCTGATTACCTTCCGAACAAGAAGTACCTTAGTGTTACAGCGACGAGGAAACTTTCTAACTCCATAGGTAAGTACAATGGGTGATGCTGCCATTCATGTGACGTCATTATGGATGTCTACGGGGCTTTCCCCTTTATGCAGGTAAAAAAATATATAAAAGTGTTTTCTTTAGGAAAAAAACTTGAGGAAGGTAGGTAAACTCACAGAGTCTTGAGGATAAAGTGCTTGTAAATGTAAATAAAAACCCAAAACAAGTGAAAAACCGGTTCCTGTCACAGTTAGAAGTGGGTATGGCGTCTTTAAGTACTAAATAATATCATCATTTCATTTACATGCATTACATTTTTTTTTGTGTTTCTCTTTTTAAACCCTCGTCCACACTTCATCATTTTTAAAGACTGTTCCTGAAAATCACAGACTTGTGAGACTCCTGAAAACAATAAAATTCTATTTTTCTTAAGAAAAGTAGGTTTTCATTACTAACTTAAATTTTGACTACAAAATATCAACAATCCAGGTCCAATAATCTTAGTTAAAAGAACTACAGATGTTTACGAGTGGCATGGTTATTTCAATAACCAACATGAAATATTTCCCTCACCAGGTTTCTTCGGGCCAGCCATCGCTCTGATCGGTTTATCTTACGTGCCAGCCGGTAACGTGACCCTAGCAGTCGTCCTTCTCACCATCGTGGTGGGCCTCAACGTTGGACATCTTACTGGACTTATGGTATGCTTCCCTATTTAACCTCTACTTGAACACAAATTATATAACCATAACTTTGTCATTATTTAAATTATTTTCAAGAGCATCTGTGGAGTTTTTGGCACGTTCTTCTCCATAGAGATCTAAACTTTGGAACGTGCAAATAGCTTTATCTCTTTGACTGACCGTCCTTGACAATTCAAAAGTGTATTTAAATATTTAAATTGAATTAAATGCTTTGAGTTTATACTTTAAATAGTACTGTACCACTACAGTATCAAACCCAGTATTGGCAAAACAAGTGAACAGTACCTGCCAGTAAATGATCCAACCACGTGACAGCTTGGCTGTAAGTTGAGAATTTGTGGCAAGCGGAATTCAGGTGTAGTCACACAACTTTTTACAAACGTATGTCCGACTGCAATACTACAACTAGAAACTAATACTATTAGTAGAAAAAGATCATCAGGCGAATAGCCGAATAGGCGACCGACGCGATCGGTCGGTCTATTCTGTCAACATCTCACTTCTGTCAATCCATACAAACAAAATGGAATGACAGTTCACTTCATGCTCAATCCACCTAAGTTTACACGGTGAGGTGTTTACAGAATCGCACTGCAGTAGCTCGGCAAAATCAGAAGGCACCCTCTTGTGTGGCGGTGCGTTCGAGTTTGCCAACCACGTGATCGCGTATGTTTTGACCGCTTTCTTTAAGGATGTGCTTGACTTGTATTGCTCCGTGATAAAGATTTTTTTCTTATTATTTATTTAAATGAAGCACAGCCACATCAAATACATCGCACAATTTAAGACAAGCTCAATAACAAAATAACTAAAACACATGACAATTAAGGCGTACATAACGCTTACCAGAACAATAGTAGTGCCTTGAAATAATACGTCTGATATCTAATTTAAACATTAATATAACAAATAAAGAATAAAATTAAACATTAAGAAATTAATAAAACTTAAAAAAAAAGGATTAATAACAATGTCAATAAATTAAATATTAAAATTAAAACTGAATTAATAACATGTCAATAGATTAAACATTACAAATAAAACTAAATTAATAGCATTTCAATAGATTAAAATATAACAAAAATGACAAACATTACAAAAAACAACAAAATATTTGGAATAAAATAGCTACATTGAAATTATTAAAATACAGTCAAAACACGATGAGGATGATTCAAGAAATGTAGATTTTCTTGAATCACCCTCAATGAAATGACAATTTGCGTACGTATAACATGGTGTTTTCTATCCACAGCTAGTGCATCTGGACATGGCTCCTAACTACGTGGGCACACTGCTGGGTATCACCAACATGGCCGCCAACATCATATCTATCATAGCGCCTCTAGTTGCAGGAGTCGTTTTGAAAGATGAGGTCAGTATGGCAAATTTCGTAACTTTGATTAGGAAATATAGTACGTACATGTAGAAAGAGTACCAAGCCATTAGTAAACTGTTTACGTCAACCACTGTTCTTTTCTGCGATCGCTTTCTGGTAGGTTCACACATCTCATAGATTTTAGTGAAGATTCCTCTCAGTTCCTATAAGTTTTCCTTTTTGCCGTTGAAGAAGAAGAAGATAAAGTATTTATTGTCACAGAACTGACATGCATACAAAATTAGAAACCTTAACTAAATCTTCTTGCCGATAGTATTAGTACTTACAATTATACTAGTAAAGAAGACAAATAGGAATGTATTATATTGAACCTTGCTGCACCCATAGTATAAAATGAGTTCCCCAAATGTTTTCAGTTTGTAAATAAAATTACTTTTTTACATTTACAGACGGACCCCGATGAATGGCGCAAAGTGTTCTACATAGCTTCGGCTGTGTACATTGCGGGAAATACATTCTATCTTATATTTGGCACTAGTGAGAGGCAGCAATGGAATGAACCACCGGAAAAGACTGACGGTAAGGAAATTGGTAAATCTTATGATGATATGAAACTAGGCATTTTATTTTCCATAACATTATTTTAAACTCAAAAGTCTTTTCTTTCTCCTGAAACGTTGAAAGGGAACCGCTTGTCTTGGTAAGGTCATGTGAAGAGCAAATATGAATCTCATGGTACTAAAAGAGTTATGAATATAGATGTATATGGATGGAGAGGGGGAAGGAGGCCAAAGAAAATATGAATGGGTTGTGTGAGGAGTGATATGAAAGAAAAGGGAGATAGTGATAGCATGACGGCTGACAGGACAGAATGAAAGTAAACGTATTGCGGCGACCCCAGGTAACATGGGATAAGGGCAGGAAGATGATGACTCCTAATTCAGATTTTTATTTTTATTTATAATCTCTCATTATTTTTTTAATTATTGTTTCAGATGGAACATCCGTAAAAAACCCTGGCAAAATTGTTTGAAACCAGAAAATAGTAAATAAAACAGATTTTTATTAAAATATATGTTAACTGAAATATCGCTTTTTATTTTACACTGGCAATAATTATAGAATCTTCCAAGAAAAGAGGAAAAGTAGTATATACAACAGAATGACGGACTATATTGATGATCAAAAGCGTCAAAAGTACAGGTTCGTTAAACATTATGACTAAGGTTAAGGAAATGAAGCCGGGAAAAGAAGGTACTGCCTCGATTTATTACGAGTGTTGCTTTCGTACGCTCTACGTAATGTACGGGTATAACCAACGTATACATGACGTAAAACGTCATTATCCCTAAGGGGAGGGAAGATGTGATGAAGGTATGTGTTTACTAACATCTGTTATTAGGAATGGCAAATACCGAAAGTTTTTTTTTGTATAATATAAAAAAAAAACATAAGGAATTGTAGTCATGAAATATGTTTCACGAGAAAATCGAAGGAATCATATAAATTAATGATATTTATGATTCCCTCAGCGTTGAGGACCAACAACGCAAGGGTTTTTTATAAGTTTTACGAAAATTTACAAAAACCATCAGTGGGAAGAAAACTTTATTGACGTATCTTGAAATAAACTAAACTAACAGTAAACTAAAATAAAGCATAAAAAATCGTCCACAAAAAATGTAGATGATACTTTTTTTAATGGTCTGCATACTTGTGGCTTGTAGGTTCAGAGCTTTATAATTTATAGCAATTACCAAAGCGGATGTGCTGTTTTATCAGTATAAATATTTATTCCTAGATGAGTAGCATCCTCATGCCTTAAAATTACAAAAAAAAAATGTTAACCAGCCCATTGGTTGTTTGCCAACTATTTCAGCAATATGTCAACTTTGTTTTTCCTAAAGGCCGGCGCCCACTGACGGCACGGCGTGTTACTGCATACCGTATCGCATCGTGTATGCCTCGTGTATATAGCATCCCGTGGCATCCTGGGGGATGACGTAGCATGCCATGGCATCCCGGGGGATGACATGGCGTACGTCGCGTCATCACGCGAGATGTTTCTATCTATTCATGTTAAAACAAAATAATAACAGTTCTCAACTCATTGATAAAAGGTCGGAAATTATTTGTCCACGAAAAAAATCCTTTGCCACGCCATGCCATGCCATGCCGTCACTGAGCGCCGGCCTTTATGCAATACAGAGTGAGACCAATCCGCTGTTACTTAACTGTCCGTGGCATTGACTGCGATGCCTTTGCCTGAGATTAAGAAAAAACCGATCAAGTCTATCGACAGGTAGCGCGCGCGCAGCACAAGCGCGGAGGTCGCACGTTCCAAAATTAAATTTAAAAAATTACCTGTATTATCTTTATTTAGATGGTAGAATAAAATAATACAAGGGCTTTTAACAAACTGTTCAGTATTTGATTTGTGATTTTGTTAAGTTAATTACTTTAAAATGAGTGAAGAAGAATCGTCTAAACTTAGCAAGGGTAAGTCATTTACTTATTTTAAAATAATTAATTTTAAATAATAATATTAAAAATATTCTCCTTTTTTGTAGCTGTTAAAAGAAATGGCAAGAATTTTATTTGAAAATCAATTTAGCTATTGGAAAAGAATTGATTTAGAAACCGCTGAATTATGTTTAAGCAAGAGCATTAGTTATACATTCAAAAGAATTTTGTTTCTGTTACCTTAGTTTGGCAAATTTTTTTTAAACAAGATCTTGTCTTCTAGAATCTCTTCTTCTTCTCTACTTCTGAGTGTTAATTTCCTATTTTTACTATTTATCTTTTTTTTTAATTGACTACTGTTTTACCGACATGACAGATAAATGAATAAATTAAGGTAGTTAAAAAATCTTCATCATAATTTGTATCCCTTTCCTAATTTAAGCGGTCAAGGTTTTATACTTTTAATGGATACGATGCCATTTTAAATCAGTACAAGGTATTTTAAGAATTAAAAATCAAAACCGGATATATATTTTTTACGAATTGTATATTTATTTCTTTTAAGTTCTTATTAAAACAGTAAAGGAAAACAACGCAATTTATTGGTCATGATGATATAGTAGGCAATTTCAGGCAATATTTCATTGATAACTTGATCTCTGCTACAACTGTTTATTGTTGTAATTTTATTGATAAATTATATTTATTTTGTAAGTAGGTTAAATATAACACTTTTACACGTCAATCTTTTTTGGTCATTTTTAAACTAGATGTGGCCGGTGTGTCCTAGCTGACTACCCTGAGAAGAAACACCGAAATAAACTCAGAGGTCAAAGTCTCTTTTAAAGTCCATACCATGTAGGTTAATGTTTCAAATGGTCTTTTGAGGAAAATACCACACAGATTTGAGTGGACCTGTCCAGACAGTGCAAGCATTTATCAGTTATCGTGTAGCTCAAACTTAGAACTTTAAGGAGCTCAACGATTTGACAAACAATACCAAAGTAAGGACATTTGGGTAGGCCGCATAAAGAACTCAAACTGATAGACTAACATGAAATTAACCCTATTGCGATCTACATGGTCCTCACAATCACAATACGTCATTGTATTTGTTTCTATATTTGCATTCCGAAAGGTAAAATATGGTGATACTAAAACTGTAATATACCACTGTTACATTATTGTACAACATCCACATAATTGCTCACCCATATTTTCGAATAAATATCTTTGACTTTGACTTTGAATTAATTGCTTTACTAGTTCATTGACTTCAAGTTCCATCACCCAAATTAATACCTAAAATGTAATGTTTTGACCAAAACATTGGGTCATAAGAAACAGGTACTAATTAATTCGTCTCTATAACTTCAATGTCACGCGCTTCATTTGTAATTCGCAAATTAACTCATTCCTTCAACAGAAACATCTTGTTGTTCTGTTTATGGTTTTCCTTGAGTCGATAGTTTATGACTAATAAATATTAATTCTTTTGCCAATAATCTTAAGAGATTATTACGCGCTACTATACTACATAACGTTCTGCCTGACTTTTAATAAGGCACAATATTGACAAAGTATGGATTTTTGGTAAGCGAGATTGAAATGGGAAATTATACATATATGCGATGACATTCCAATCGTAAAATAATATCATCGTTTTGAGCTAAAAAATTATGTCAAAAATTAGAAAGTTGAGTAAAAACGATGTCATTGGGGCACCGTTTAGAGCGTCATGATATAATTTACATTCCTGGCCAGACATAAATCATATCACGACGCTCTAGACAGGTGGGCTGCATTTGAACTTGTAAAAGTTACAAAATTGTTGTTTGGATGAAGTTTTTGTCCAGTTGACATAACACCCCGTCTGTTCAAAGACTTCGTTACATCTTTGATGGGCCCTAGAGGAAGCAAACAAGCTTGATTTTTTTGTTGTTAAGCCAAAAGTGGTTATACCAATCACACGGACCACACTGCCATCGCACTTATTGATGCAGACGAAATATAAACAGATGTATGAGCAGACATTGACGAACGCACACAATAGTGGGAAGCTCACCCATGAGCCCACACACGCGTGAAGATAAGCCAGCAAACAATAGAATAACCACATCATACAGAGATTGGACGCTCAATGGTTGATTTTATCATGTAAGTGCGTCATGCGCAAATTTAAGGAAATTAGTAGTTAGTCAGTACAAGTTTCTGCTAAAAGGCTTCACCCGCGTAGATATCTAAAAATATCGCAAGGAAACGCACTCCCGGTATAAAATATTCCTATATCTTTATTCAGTACTTTGTTTACCCGAATTCCAATTTTTATCCGTATTCCAGGATAGAAGGCCTATTTCCCAACAGTGGGAACTTTACAGTTTAAATAATGTTTGCTAACAGAGTTTTGTAGTAAATGGTCAAAACCTTTAAACCTTTTTTTCTTGTGTACGTCACGGACTGCTGAAGAAGCCATCGACAAACACGGTGAAGCACTCGCTGTATCGTTTAATATCTCGAAGGCCTTTGACAGGGTCTGGCACGCAAGTCTACTCAGCTAGCGTCCTGCTTATGGCATCCCAGCTGATTTTTATAGCTGGATATCAGACTTCATTAATGAACGGTCGATCCGAGTAGTCATTGACGGCTGCTCCTCTGACCTCAAGGCTATTGATGCCGGAGTTCCTCAGGGGTCTGTTCTCTCTGAAACTCTTTTCCTGCTACACATCAATTACCTGCTTCAGCCTGGTATTGTTGGGTCCGCAGATGACAGTTTAGATTCAGAGAGATACTTGTCCAGCGCAAAAACCAGCGGGGTAGAGGTTCGTTCCTTGAGAGAGGCCGTGGTAGAGCGGACAAATTTGACCTTAAACCTTGTCTCCCAGTGGGGTAATGACAATCTGGTCTCTTTAACGCCACCAAAACACAAGCGTGTCTAATTACCGCCAAAAAGAGTCGTTTCGACCTAACTCCTACTTTTCGGGGTACATCTGTCCCTGTAACCGATCGGCTCGAGCTCCTAGGCATAGAGTTGACATCCAGTCTCAACTTCGGCGCCACCATTGTGCACAAAGCCCAAACTGCGGCCAAAAAGCTGGGCATCGAAAATAGAGTGAAGCGATACTTCACGCCTGGACAGCTATTAACCCTTTACAAAGAACAAGTCCGAACCTGCATGGAGTATTGCAGCCACCTTTGGGATGGCTCATTGGCGACGTAAAACTAGTGGATGCCAAGCTTCACAACTTGGCTCATCAGCTCGCTCCATCGTCGACTTTGTCTCTGTCATCTATGACCTAGACTAGAGTCAAGATCAAACTAATTACAAATTAAAAACAAACTACAAATTATATCAGCCGGTACACAAAAATGTTTCAATTTAAGCTTCAAAAAAAGAATAGAAGGGAAGTCTTGCCCTCTGCAAAAGCAAATTGCATCACGGCGGACGGAACTCCGGCAGGATACCATGGCGATATGGAAACGGCGACTGTCGCGGCCCTGGAACTTCTGGACTGGACACCCAGCGCTAGGCACGCCACAATTGCGGCGATAAGACCCCTCTTTGAGGAGTGGCTGGAGAGGCGCTACGGCGTCCTCACCTTCCGCCTGACGCAGGTACTCACCGGACATGGCTGTTTCGGGAGGTATCTGTTTCGGATTAAGCGGGAGGACACGCCCGGATGTCAGCACTGTGAGGATCGCCCGGAGGACTCGGTGGAGCATACGGTGGAGATCTGCCCTGCTTGGGCTGAGCACCGCCGTATCCTCGTCGAGGCGATAGGCGGCGGCGACCTCTCGCGTCCGGCCCTGGTTGAATCCATGGTCCGGAACGAGGAGGCTTGGGAAGCGGTCACCTCCTTCTGCGAAGCAGT